>JASANZ010002178.1:0-64498 GCA_030849805.1 Sergeia podlipaevii
AATCCATTCCTGCTAGTTAGCTCCAATCCACTTCAAAATCAACTCTAGCAGGCAGGCCCAAGTCAGTATCCCACTCTCTTGCTGTGACAGCCACCGATCTGAGAGAGGGACACATGAGGAGCGGAGCCAAATTGCGAACTCTTGTATAACGTAAATCTACATTGGTCAATGAAGGAGCCCCAGAAAGACCGCTAATATTTTCCAGACCAGAACACCCGTGAAGATCCAAAACTCCCAGCTTCGGACATTGAGAAAGCATACCTGTGGTTTCTATACGAATGTACCCAGCTTCCAAGATGCTTAGGGATGGAAGGCCTGCAAGACAGCTTATGTCATTGACATTCATGGAACATGAAATATGCAAAACTTGAAGCAACTTGCACGCTCTCAATGGTGATATATCCGCCACAATGGCGTGGGAAAGATTGAGATTCGTCAAAGAAACGAGATTTTGTAGAGTATTGAAGTCTTCGAAGACGCGACACTTCCAAAGATCTACTTCTTTAAGAGCAGTGCAGCTCCTCAGCGGCGCCAGGCTCCTCACACCCGTGCTGCTGGCTTTGAGAATTCTCAAAGATGTGGCTGCTGATAAAGGAGCCAGGTCATCAATCTCTACACACTGAGAAATGTCTACTTCTTCAAGGGCAATGCAATCCTTGAGCGGCGCAAGGCTCCTCACACCCGTGCTGCTGGCGTTGAGAATCCTCAAAGATGTGGCTGCTGATAAAGGAGCCAGATCATCAATCCATTTACACCAATGAGTGTCTACTTCTTCAAGGGCAATGCAGCCCCTCAGCGGCGCCAGGCTCCTCACACCCGCTCCAGAAACATTGAGAATCCTCAAAGAGGTGGATGCTGATAAAGGAGTCAGGTCATCAATCCATTTACACCAATGGATGTCTACTTCTTCAAGGGCAATGCAGCCCTTGAGCGGCGCAAGACTCCTCACACCCGTGAAAGAAACATTGAGGACCTTCAAACGTGTGCCTGTTGATAAAGGAGCCAGATCGTCAGTCCCTTTACACCAATGGATGTCTACTTCTTCAAGGGCAATGCAGTCCTTGAAGGGGGCAAGGCTTCTCACTGCCGTATATGATAGAGTCAACACTCTGATTTTTGGAAGCGTCGGGGATAAGGAGGTGAGATCGGCAATGTCACACCCCCACAGATCGAGCCCCTCCATGTTGGGGCATTCGTTGATCCACTCAAAGGTATCACAGTTGTGTAGCACTTTCAAGTGTACTGGTATTTTATCCTTTGCAAGCCACCATCGGATTTCCTGCATTCCTGCTTTTGTGGCCTTCACGCGTCTCACCATGCCCTCCTCCCTCATGCCTGAAGCAACTTCTTGGCGTGGAACAAAACGCACATGTGCGCCGGGGATCCTGTACCCGTCCTTGTGAAGCTCTGCAATCAGTCGCATGTTCGGGTGAGCCGCAGAAAGCGCCAGGTTCCCCTCTCCTCTGTCTTCGTATTGTGTGATGAAGAAAGAAGAGAGCATTTTAGTAGTGAAGGAGGCTAAAGGTATGTTAAACTTCGTAGCAAGATAAAGACAAAAGTGGGGAGGCAAACAAGCACAAGAATGAGCAGAATGGCAACAAAAAAACGCCAAAGAAAAAAAGATATTGAGTGATATCCGTGGAAGCCTAAAGCACATCAAAGCATGCCGTACATGATACCCACAAAACTCACGACGAGCCACTTCGCGCCGCTAATTAATGAAAAACAAAAATAAATAATAATTTTTTATCCTGTGTTCGATGTGGCTGGAGAAAAAAACACCAAGTGATGAAAACTTTATGCACCTTTTCAGAAGATACAAATGCATCAATAGCAAACATGTCGTCTGCAATAATAATAATGATAATATTAGTTTTAACAAAAAAGGGAACGGATGAAAAAATACAAAACCTATCAATTAAAATCAAGAGTGTTATCGCTTGCTCTTAGCAGCGCCGCATTTGCACTGAAAGAGCACATCTAACACCTGCCACTTCATTCCCTCACTCCAAGAAAAGCTATGGCAAGCACATGCCAGTCTGTAACGTGCTAGTACCCCGTATTATGCGTTTGCTTTAGAGACCGACATTCAAGAAGCGGGGCCAGTTCTCTGACACCTGTATGACCAAGACTCAGCACACTTAACACGGGTGCACCAGGAAACCCGAAGATATACATCAGATCCTATTTGTTCTTCGTAAAGACTTATTTCCAGGTCTGCTCTGGCGCGTCAGTCACCATTCCAAATACCTCCTTACAAACAATCGTGTGGAGGTCCATCTAAGTCACGACGTGGAGACCGGTTTCTCAGTCAGAAGGCGGTGCGGGGCTCAGGCTAGATCGGATGCTCGATGTGGATCGATATCGCTTTCTGGGCTTCACCTCACCCTTTTCATCCATCCTTGTGTGCAAAGCCGAAGCGGGGAGGGGAGGGGAAACTATTAAGGGAAGGGGAGGGGATACAGTCTGCTCGGGAGCGGAGACAGCGACGGCCTCCTCATTCTTCTCCGGGGAGTTGATGAAGGCCGGAGCAGGTAGCTTGGAGACTTCGGCCAAGTACATGACAAGCTCCTTGCCATTGAAGAGTTTGTCTGGCTTTACTTCCTGTAGTTTGTACTTGTTTCGGATGGTTGCTAAAGCTGGGCAGATGGGGGAGTGACTTGAAGTTTCCATATACCTCGTGTGTCGGAACCACGGGTCTCTCTTTACCCTGTACTGGGCATCATTGTGGTACCTATCTAAGTGTAATGCGAGGGAGGTATCATTGGCAAATGTCTTACTGCATTGAGGGCAGAGCAGTCTAGTGGAGGGGTTCTGAACAGTAACACGCACGTCCTTCTTCGCAGCAACCGTGTACTGTCTTACCTCAGGGTGCTTAGTGCGCATATGGTAAGCAAAGCCGAACATGGACGTGTAGGGGTGCGGCACGGGGTCTTTCACGTTGGTGTCTGGTGTGCTAGAGTCTCCGACCTTATGCATCTGGTACACGTGCACGTGCATATTGCCCCTGTACGCGTACTCATTCAGGCAGTACGGGTACTTGAATCGCTGTATCGTAACGGTCTCCGTCCACAGTTTGCGGTCATTGTGCAAGTGGCAGCGCCGCCATCCGGCGAGGGCAGCTGTGGGGCGTTACGAGCGTGCTATGTGTTCCAGGTCTCTCTTGTGCGACAATAAATACGGTTTAAATTTTTGAGTTCAAACAAACAAACAAAAAAAAAAGAATGTTGTATAGCCATTCACAAAGCAAACAATATAAAAACAAAGTAGTCCTGTTCTGTAGTAAAGACACCTTTTATTGTGGTAAGTGTGGTGGTAAGGGAAACACAAATAACTGCACTACGATCCTTGATAGACAAAAATTGTTATTTTCTTCAAACAACTCAACTACTGCATGAAATTATGCATCTTGGTTGGTTTGCAGTACAAGGCTGTCTCTAGTGAGTCCGTGGCAATACATACACTGTTAAATTTGTTGTAGAGAGAGGAGCCCAGTCAGTGGCCCTCGTATACCGTTCAGCACGTACCTCCTTTAGTGATGGGCAGTTGAGAAGAGGTGCCACTTTCACCACTTTGGTACCATCTAACCACAGACAACACGAGGAAGGTACCCCCAATGGGACGCAAATACTCTCCAACGCAGCGCAGTTATTAAACATTGTCAATTTCAATTAAAAGCACTTGGAAGGTAAACCAATGATACGCACACCACTGTGAAGGGCAGTTATTCATATTTAAAATGGAAGGTCTGCGAGAGAGCTGATGTCCGTAATGTATGTGCAATTAGAAATGGAAATATATTCTAGCAAATCGCAGTGTTCAAGTGCCAACAAGATGGTTACTGCTGTGTCGTTGATCGATAGCTCTCTCAACGACTAGGCAGTTGTGGAAGCAGATACGTCACAAAGTCTATTACACCTTGGAAAACTCGCCGTTTCAACGTGTGTGTATAGCGGCACTGGTGCTCTACTTCCCGTATGAAACGGAGAAAGGCCCCGCTGTACGGATACAGTACGGCACGCTGGAGCTGTGGAGCTAGTAAAAGAGGTGCAACTGCAAACATCCAGCACCTTGAGAAGCGCGAGTGTGTGCAAGGAAGAGAAATGTTTCACTTCTGAATCGGCTATCTTCTACACCTTTACCGCCGTGACATTTGCCAACGTCTGCAACTCGGTAACGTTACTACACTCAGAAAAATCCGGTTGCTCAAGAGCAGTTTAGGCACTAGCAGCAGTGAAATGAATACCACAATTACCAGCGAGGGTGAGCACCCTCAAAGTCGACAAGCCTGTCAGCCCGTGAAGATTTAAATGGTGCTGGCAACGCTGAAGGTTGAGCCCCTCCAGCCCTGTGCATGCAGCCAGAGACCTTGGATCCGAGATGAAAGTGTGAAAGAGATGTCCAGGTAATCTAGGTTTCGCAGCGTGTGCTCAAATGTTGCTGAGGTTTCTGATGCCGTACCTGCTCAGGTCTCACCGCCCCACCCCACCCCACCCCCATATACGCACACATTGCCCCACCCATTGATCCACACAAAACTCGTGTATTCAGGTGAAACGCGTAAATGCAATGACAGCGTATTTGGCTGGAGCTGCTAGCCTCTTGTCCCCATTAACACCTGATCAGCCCCTCCATACAATTCCCTGCTGACTGCGCGCCTGTCCTCATTTGGTTCACGGTAGCGGTGCAAATGTACAGTAGTACCTAGTATATAATATCCGTTCTGGCACATCTCTGTGCCGATGCGTGTGTGCCTGGATGTACTGCACAAAACGCAAAGGGGACTCGCCTCCAAGCAGAACGATTATTGCCGCTGCCGTAGCTTTCGATGAGTGTACTCGCGTCAGACAATTTAAGTTCGCTTTATAAATTTGAAAAACCTCTCAATGGTTCCTATCTACAAAATGGAAAAAGTGGGAGGTAACAAAAATAATAAAGCGCATTCAAGACCGTTAACAAGTGTCACATGCCGCATTATCAATAAATATAAAAACACAGTAATCTCATGAAATCATTGCTGCCTAAAGAGCTTTTCGTTGATATTATGCATTTTCACTTTTATATAAATGGAAAGAAAAACTGAAGGGGTCTAACAACAAAAAAAAAAAAAAATCACTATTACAAATTGAATTTTTCGCAGCAATGCGTTCTCGGTGTGTAGGTACCTCAGTTAAGTTGTGGTCAAGTACCCAATAAGGGAAAAGTACAGGCACAAAATCTTGACGGGCATTTCATTTCTATATTTTTTGCTTTCTTGTATATTCACAGTGGTATGGTAATTGCCAGGTACCCAACAAAAAGAAAAGTCTCAGGAAAGTTGCGTAGAAAAAAAAATACTGTAAACATCAATTGCATTTTATTTTTTTCCGCTGTAGAAAGCTTTGTGCACATTCATAAAATAAGTTAAAAAAAGGAGGCAGACACTCACACTCTATAGGTAATATAAATCTGACACCCTCCATTCATTGCTTCACCTTGGTACGTTGCCTCGTTGGCTTAAAAAAAAAAAAAAAGTAAAAATGTTCTTCCGACATGCATGACAATACATAAAACAAGAAGTTAAAGAAAAGAACACACAATGCGAGCTTACGCAAAGATGCAGAGAACACTGCACACAAGATATAAAATACACGAAACAACAACCAGAGGAACTCCTCCCGCGAGTGACCATCCATCCGCCTTAAGTGCACTTCCGCCACACCAGCCATTCAGGTATAAGTGGAGCATAATGCCAAAGGCCGCAGCGCACCCACCAGCGGCAAAGAACTCGTAGAGGGCCAAAGGAAACTTGATAACGGACTTGAAAAGAAAAAGAAAGATGCACAAAATCAAATTAGCAGCGCCAAGTACGCACACCACTGCGATCACACCTTCGGCGGCTTGAACGTTCAGCTTGCCTTCAGAGCATATAAAGTACTTTGTCCGTAGCTCTACAGAATCCTTCGCACCATCCACTTTGACACTCCAGAATGTCATCTTTGCCTTGCCTACCGCATCCGGGTCTGGAGATGTACTCTTACCTGTAATGTCAGAAATCGTAAAGAGTGGCGACAAGCAACCGCCGATGCTCAGAATAAGAGCGACGAAAGTGAAAATCAAGGATACAATCTGAATCGCAAGCGAATTGCACGCCATTGTAAAGTCCCTGTGCAAAGCTGTAGATGCAATATGTACTTTGCATGTAACGTACTAACGAGGAAGTGGATGCTATACACCCTTTATGTGACAAAGATATGACTGCCTTTCGTTTCAACCCGCCTAAAAAGAATGAATCGTAAAGATATATAACTTTTTTAAGTAACAAAAGAAAACTTAAAAGAAAACAGAAATGTGTATGGAGACAATGAAAGCAAAAAAAAAAAACATTTAGAGAATCAGAAGAGTGGCAGAAGAAGAAAAAAAGGTGAAGAGACTCCGAAGCGGAACAAAATCACTTGAATGTAAATGTGCAGTCAAATTTCCTGCTGAATGCTACTTTTGATTGGTACAAGTTTCAAGAGATATAAGTCGTGTGGATTCTCAACAACATCAAACGCAATGCAAGCTGGGTGAGTAGGAATCACACAAATACACTTCTTTACGTATTCTCCTTTTGGTTTTCTTTTCCTTCTCACATTATCCAGCTTCTTCCACAATATGTAGTGCGTGCATGCTTGCTCGTGTTGACACCAAAAGTTCATAGTTAATTGACCTGCTATTCAGTTAAAGCACCTTCTCTCATACATTCTGAAAAGAACTGTGAGTGCTAGTTGTACTATTGGTTTCCTCTTCCCCTCCATCGTTATATAAAAATATGTCCCGCGTTTCGGAAAGGTACATACATTCCTCCATATCATTTCCTTTAATTATCATACTCGCTTTATTGTGAAATATGCTCAACGACCAAGTAATTAGTATATAAAGTAATAAGCGCTCCTTAACACCGTATTGTACTAAACAATGTCTACTATAAAAGTATGCTAACGAAGCTGTAAAAAACAGTATGACTGCCGCGTTGAGTAAAGCCCTGTATTGCTCAAGGTATAATGCATATATAAGGTATACCTATCAAACAAGCTAAACCAACATAAAAGCTTAGAAACAAAAGTAACATGAAAAACAAGCGCGCTACAGCGTAATCATGAAACAGTGTTTGCTCCTGCGTAAGTGGGAGAGAAAAAATGAATTCTTTGGCCATTCAACGCAGGACACTGCAGCAAAAAAAAAAAAAAAAAATGCGCAGAAACGTCGTGCGTTCTGCACTATACCCCGTGTGCAACAGCTAGTCAAACGTATATATATGTGGTGTTGCTGTTTTAAAATCAAACATCCGTAACTGTACACGCATTTGTCATACGCTGCCTCACGTTGTAATTTAATAAAAGTATCAAAGGACGACAACTACTAGGGGGAGGTTTTGGAGCCATCTCGGTGCACATTGAATCCGTTGAACACGCATATGCCTTCTGATGGAATGACGTAGCGGCACTCAGTCCAGGTGTTGCGCAGAGACACCATCAGGGGGCGCTTATCCTCAATGTATGTATCACCAAGAATGTCCTTGATGTGCTTGCGGGTCACAGTGATGGCATTGTAAAACGGCATTTGACTGAAGATGTGATGCACAACATGTGAGTCGTTGATGTGATGGAGCCACGAGTTAAGGATCCACCCATAGTCACGGTCAACCGCAGCGATGGCACCGCGAGCAAAGGTCCAGTGCTCATGGGTGTAGTGGGGAATGCGAAGGTCAGAGTGCTGGAGATACGTAATGTAAAGAAGCCAGAAGTTCACCCACAGATACGGGATGCCATACCAGCACACCACATTCATGACGCCGAAGCGGACAAAGCAGAGCACGATAAGGGAGAGAGCAGCCAAGACGCCCAAATCAGACATGACCACATCTTGTGCATCCTCAGGACGGAACAAAGGAGAAGAAGGCTCAAAGTGGCTAGCGCGACGCCCGTAGTCCGCACCGGCAACGTTAAACAGCAGATACGCGGGCCATCCAAAAATGAACATGACAAACATACCCCAAAGCATCGCTAGTGGCGTCTCCTCCACCAGGTCGATAATCTTGCTCTCCTTGCGTGGAGTGAAGACGGTGTCCTTGGTCAGGTGGTTTGTGTGCTTGTGGTGATTGCCATGGCTAATTCTCCAGCTGTGGTAAGGAACGAGTACGGCCGAGTGGAGCACAAGACCCACAAAGTTGTTGAGCTGACGGTAAGGACTGAAGGCCTGGTGGCCGCACTCGTGCGCGAGCACCCAGAGTGCAGTCGCGTTGAGGCCCTGCACGTACCAGAACAGGTTCCATGTGATAAACTTGACTGCAAGAACTGCTGCAAGCGCACCATTCGCATTCATGTGCCATGTCTTGGAGTCATTCTCCAGCGCAGAAAGCATAGGAACCACCATCGTGGCCATAACATAGTACGCGACCCCCGTTTGCACAACATCACGAAGAACATAGAGCATACCCTTCGTGGCGGAACGCTCAAAATATTTAGCGGGGATCTGGTCCTGAACCTCCTTTACCGTCAGGTCTTTACGTGGGACAATCACATCGACCTCCTTGTGGCGACCTGCCTTGAGAACCGACTTCATTCGTTGCTTGTTTGTTTTTGTAGTTAACTTTTTAGTGGCTAGGTGGTAAGATTACTTCTTTTTCTGAACTCAAAACACTGCCCGCTAAAGCACAACGTGTCAAATAGAGAAGAGATCCAAACATGTGTAGAGCATGGGTACAAAAAAAGAAAGAATAAGATAAAAGGAGGGAAGAAAGTATGTATGTTAGTGATAGATAGTAAAGCTCCAAACTTTTTGAAGTTACGATAAATAGTAGACGTACATAATGTGCCTTCGAACCCGTTGAAGACAAACGTGTGTTTCTTTTTCAGCGAACAAATTGTATATCTCCTCTGGTTATGTCTACTTGTATTTGGGCTCACGATGCTCTACAATAATGTATATATGTCTGCGCTTCAACTAAAGCGGGAGGAGCAAACTCAATTGTGCTATCAGTCACAGTCCAGAATTGAATTCTGAGAGTGCACGCTCTCCCTCAAGATGGAGTCTCATTAGTATCAAAAAGAAAAACCTCTACAGACAAAAAATAGCTGTTGTTGTTTCATCACTGCAACTACTCCTTCAACTAACGCGCTTCATTCTCTTCTCCTACTACCATATATGTTAACGAATCAGGCACGCAAGGTAATACTGGCTATCCTTCACTTGGCATATTCAAAAATAAGGAGAAAAAAAGGAACCACTCATCTGATTTAAATGATCTCAGGACAGAAGGCAATAAATGAAATGCACGATATCTGTGTCCTAGTAGAGAAGAGAGAGAAAAAAAAAAAACGAAGAGGCCAAGTACAGCTTGAGCACGGTAGATATTGGTACGCACACGACTATAAAAATGAAATCACGACAATGATGAAGATTTCTATTTTAAAAAAAGGAGCGCTGAAGAAATGCAACTCCCAATGGAGAGAAAGAAAGACTCTCGCACATACACACAAAAAAAAAGAATCATGTATAAGCATACGCATATTAAGATGAGAGTCCCTATCAAGTTTATCATGCGTCTCGATTTCTTGTTCAATAGCGTCATTCTTTTTTAGTGTTCACCTCACCTTGTTTTTGTTTTTGTTGGTATCACTGAAATATATATACGTCGGCTCTCTCACTCTCCCTGTGGTCTGAAGGCGCTTAGAAGGGCAGAGGAATCAACCTCTTCTCAGCAAGATAGTCGAAGATGTAGCTGGAACGCACCAAATCAAGGCCAGAGCACACGCGCACATCGTACACGGTAATAGGGGAGGTGTGTGCCTTTTCCGTCATCTCCTGCTTCACACGCAAGAAGAGTGCAGGGGGAATGTGATCCTCGCTGCAGATGGCAGCCTCCTCCGTGGAGAGAGAGACATAGCCGTGCATAGAGCGAATGTCCAGCGAGCCGCCATACTTCATCTCACACCCTTGAGCACCTGCCACGCTTACCTGAGGTGCGCGAGTGCCCTCCAAGCGCTGCTCAAGTACCTTCTCAACATTCGTTTTGATGTTAAGAAGACGCTTAAAACCAACCATCCAGGCCTCGCAGTCTGTGTCAGAGTCGCACACCACCTCGAGCGACCTGCCGCCCGGGAGAACCAGGCCAAAAGCACGATAGTTGTTGATACCCAAATTGGCAGGAGTGATGCTCTGCGTGAGATCCGCACGGAAGGTACCATTGTCGTTGACAGCTTCCTGGCGTGCCTTGGCAAGCTGCGTTTCGCTGCTGAAGCTGGTAAAGGAGCTCGTGTAAACGCCCAGTACCACCTTCTTCACATCCTTCAGCCAAATCGTGACAGGTGGCTTGCGGCGGTTAATAGGTGCCCCTTGATTGTCAAGTTCGCAGGAGTGAATGCGCTTGCAGTCCTCTGAAAGAAAGTAGAAGCGGCGGCGCAGATGGCCCATGCTGGAAATCTTGGTCATCTTGACACCCAGACGCAGATACGTGAGCACTTGATCCACGAGGGAGTTGAGGTGCTGCTCCTTCTTGACCGCATCCTGCAAGTTCTCCTTCTTCTTTGCCTGCGCCACTTCCAGCACACGGTTGCGGTAAGCCTCCAGTCCCTTCTCCAGCTTCTCCTTGCGTGCCTTCTCCTCCTCAATCTTGGCCATGTAGCTCTGCTTCTCACGCGCAAAAACATCGTCAAACTGACGGCGGATGTTCTCAGTCTCCTCAGGGTTCACGGGGGTATCCTCGAGGGAGATGAGCTTAGGCAGGTACTCTTCGATTGTCTTAATGTCCTCAACGACAGCCTTCTCTGCCGCAACCTCTTTGCTGGATACCTCCTCGCCAGCTTGCTTGCGTTCCTCCGTAAGCGAGCGAATCTGCTCAAGCACCTTTTCGTTGATGTCCTTGATCTGCTTGATCCACTGCTCACGCTGGCGGCGACGGTCCTCCATCACGCTCTTGCGTACAGCCTGCACGCTCTCCCGCTCGCGCAAGATGGCATCACGACCCTTCGCCTTGTCCAGCTTCGCCATCTCTAACTCCTTCTGCTTTGCCTGGATAGTGGCCTGACGGGTGGCAAGCTCCTCTTCAAGCTGGGACATCTCCTCCTTGAGGCGTGCCGCCGCCACTTCCTCGTCCTCCTTCTTCTTGCGGATCTTGTCAAGCGTCTGCTCATACTCGCGCGTGCGCTCGTCGCGGTCGGCTTGGAGAGAAGCGTTCTCCTTCTTCTTCGCCTCAAGAGTGCGCTCAAGCTCCGCCAGAGTGGTGCCACTGCTCGCTTCCTGCTCCTTGATCTGCTTGGCAGCTTCCTCCTTAGCACGCTGCTTGATGACCGCAAGTTGCTTCTCACGAAGCTCGTCACGCTTGGACTGAATGGCCGTGATGCGTTTGACCTCTTCCTCCTTGATGTTGGGGATCTGCTTGGCAGATTCGTATATGCACGGCTTGTAGTCGTACACGGTCCTGGCAATCAGCATCTCATCACGCAGCTCTGCCACGTCCTGGTCGAGGCGCCACTTCTCCACGGGCAGGTCACGCAGCATGGAGCCGATGCCGGTTGAGCCCAGCATGTTCGTGACGCGGCGAATCATCGACAAGTTGTGCAGTGTCTCCTCTGCCCACTTGCCATCCGTGAAGCAGTGGATAAACATAAAAGTACTGGTTGGGCCGTTCAGGGCATTGGCATCGTACCCCTTCTCTCCGTTGTAGCTGCGGCGAAGCAGCTGGCTCACTTTAGACTTACCAAAAGGGATGCGCAAACGGCTGCACTTGATGCTGGAGACAATTCCAGCCGCAGAAAGCAGCACGCGATGCGTCTTCTCGTACTCACCCTGCTGGGTCGCATCCACACCGCACAGTGCCGGACGCTCAGCATCACCAAGTGCAACGAAGTTCATAGAGTTTTCTTCCTGGTAGTTGGTGAACATTTCGTCGTTCTCGTAGCGGAACAGCTGCAACATGATGGTGTCGCCGTTGTACGGCGGAAGTGCCTCCAGCTCAGGAGTCGGCTGCTTCTCAGGAAGAACAGACCCAAATACCTTCTCGTAGTTTTGCCTTATCTTTGAGAAAACGCTGCGCACATCTGACCCGCTTGAAACCTTCGCACGCTCGACCATGCGCACACGCGGACCTTCCTTCACAGACTCCACAATCACGCCGAGCTCGTTGTTGAGGTTGATGAGATCCACCAGGTGCTCAGTCTGGCCAACCACGTAGCAACAAATAGAAAACACACCGCTCCCAGAAGACACCGCATCTGAAATCAGCTTCGCCGCGTAGCCTTCGTCAGAGCCAGTGCCAAGCATCAGCTGACGGCGTGGTGTCGAGCGCACACCGTACGCGAACACGACCAAGTTCTGCCTCTTCTTGGCAAAATCAGATGCAGCGGTAGAAAGGGTTTTGCTAGACAGTTTCGCTGCGTTGGGGTTCTCAAGAATCTGCTCAACGTTGAAGGTTGCCTCTGCAACAGGGAACCCAGCCTCCTTGAGAGTTGGGGGACACGTGAAAATCACCGAATTGCCGCTCACGCCAATTGCCTTGGGCATGCCAGTTTGTGCTTGCATGTCATGTGTGCAGACAGTGATGCAGGCGTCCATCTTAACAAAAATAACAATAATAATCAGATATAAAAGTGTAAAAAGAGAAAAGGTTCTACGATACAAAAGCAACTTGCTCTTGTTTCTAAAATTTAACTAAAGAGATAAAATACTACAGCGATAAAAACGCAGAAGAAAAGGGGGGAAGATGTGATAAAGCATGAGATAACAATCTATAAACATGGAGACATTCAACGCTAAAGTGCATTGCCTACATCGCCACAAAGAAAATTCTCTGCGAATGGCAAGTAAACCAAAAAGAAAACTTTAAAAAAGTATGATTGATGGTGTTGTTCAGGTACGCAATATATATATATATATATATATAATGGGGTGACAAAACAAAGTGCTCAAGCCTTCTCCATAATAGCTGGCGATATGTTCCTGTGTTCGCTGTAGTGTTTTTTTTTATTATTGCTTTTTCTTCCTTCCCTCTTTCGCAAGTGTAGAAAAAAAGACAACAGTAGCATGCATCCTTTAGAACTGCGTATTCCATGATGATAAATGACGAAACATCGCCCTGGCACCAAAGCACAGTAGGACGCCAATAAAGCCATGACCCATGGAAGGCTGCAGCGAGAGAGTCCAGAATGCTCTTGCAAGCCAGAGTAAAAACATTGCATCTACCACGGGAAGAACAGAGAGCGGAATGAACCATATAAAGAAAAGACAATAGATGTATTTAACGCGGTACGCGTAACCAACCGCTCTCGCCCACTGATCCAGTACGTCCTCATAAGCCACGTCCTTTGGCCGAAATCGATTGCCCACCCATACAGCAATCACTGTAAGGAGCATGTACTCTGCACAGGCGTAAAAGAATAGATACAGCAGCGTGCTTTTGTAGTCCATCAGCGGCAGCAACGTAGGGCTTTGAATTATCTTTACAATCTGCAGCGAGGCATCCGCGGGAAGGCCGGAGGTGCTTGCAAAAAGCGTAACAGTACCGCTGGCGTTAGTGGAGTTCGAAAAAGAAGGCGGTGTGGTCGTCGCAAGTGTCCTGAACACTGAGACACTACGCACCACAAAGGCCTCAATGAGACAACTACACAGTGCCATCGCTACATAGACAAAAGCTGAGTCACTCTCGTTAAATAATATGTGCCGCCATGCTTGACGCTGAAGCAACGTGACATCGATCCAAAGCTGAACTTTGCCAAACTCGTAATACTGATCGCAAGAGCTCCCGCAGCGGGTGCAACGCTCCACGGTTTGCGTCTCGGGATTAATGATTCTAGATATTGGTGCTGCGCATTCAATACAGCGTGGCATGACGATGGTGTCAATCAAGTATACAAATCCAAACTCGCTCGCAATGACACTTGTTGCGTATATGCAAGAGGACTCTTTTTTTTTAGCAAAAAAAAATGTGTTTTGCGCAAAAGAAAGCTAAAAAAAAAAAAAAAGAAGTAGCAGCAGATATGTGAAGCAAAATACACCTTGATATTACCACGTACTAACGGTAGTAAACAAGAGAAAAAGAGGGATCACAAAAAAAGAAAGAGCGGAAATGGGAAAAAAAACGCAAAATAAATTGCAGTGAGAGGTGCATATAGGCAGAATAGCATACGCCACATTATTGCCACCAAAGCAAGAAGAAAAGCAATCAGGCCACAATGAATCGCTGAAATACTATTCTCTTCAAAAAAAAAAAAAAATGAGGGTAATCGTCTTCTCCCACTTTTGCAAAGGGGAAGAGATCCCTCTCCCTCTTCATATTTCCGCTGTTATTGTTCATAATGATGGTGTTTTTTGTTGTTTTGAATCGCACAATATATATGTATATAAATAGCACAGCTAACGCTTCCGCAGTGGCTTTATATTGTCTCTAAAAAAGGATATAATAGTTGATTGTCCTCCTCACGGTACTGCAGCTTTCCTCTTATACCACCAGTGTATATGAAGATAATAACAAAAAAAGGGTTCAAATCCATCAACGCGTGTCACGTAGCTTCCTCCGTTGGGACGTGGTTGAGGTTAATATCGGATGGCGATATGGGACTGCGCAGCACACGCGCAGGGACCACCACACTGGCCAGCTTTGTGATCTTGGAAGTGTCCTCGCGCACCACGACGCCACTGAACTGATCGCCGATCATCCAGCCACAAAAAATAGGAAAATACTTGTGGTCAAACTTCTTCAGAAACACGCGGCGTTGGTAAACAACGAGAGAGTCAAAGAACCTGCCCGGTGATGACTCGTTTCCTTTATCAATGGACTGCGCTACAGGGGCAGAGGTAGCGAAAGAGCCTGGGCCACAGAGACCCAGCGGCGATAAACACCCATCGTCATCCGGGTCCACGGGGGCTGTACGGAGCGTCTCCACATCTGTCACTGGATCGTACATGATAACGTTCTGACCAGCTCGTCCGTTGATGGGCTTGGAAATGTGATAGTCCGACATAATGTGGCGAGTCCGTAGAAAACTCGCCTGCAGCATGTTCTGATGATCAGGAGCGAGGGTGTCCATGAAAGGAAGGATAGCCTTGCTGCCCGTTATGCACTTCCACATTGGTTCAAGTACGCGGATGTTGTTGTTGAGAAGGACGTCGGGTAGCGTCGGGCACTTGCGGTGAGCAAAGCTTGATGGGGTCTCTTGCTGCTCGCTGTAGTGGCGCAGCACTGTGTCCCAAGACCATGTCTTCCACACCAAAAGAACTTCCTCCCCATCACTATCCACAATAGAAGGATGACTGGAGACAATAGTGAGAGGGGCTGAGTTGATCGGTTGGCTTGCGGCGAAGGAGAGACCCTCAAGCTTGATGAGTAGCTTGGCACGGAATCCCGCCTTCATGGCAAAGTTCATTGCGCACGTGGCAGTATAGCGCTCCTCGTCGTCATCGTCGATCATGAAGTGAATCAACTTGTGCTTGGGGCACACCCGCTCGTTGGACAGAAGCTGTGTATAGTACTCCACACATTTAGCGCTAAGAAAAGACCCCGTGGAGGTGCCCTGGTGGACACCGTAGTGCTTGGCCATTTTCTCTTGTGTGTCGCAGCACTCGAGCAGCGCACCAGATGAATCGCAGTTGTACTCGAGCATTACAATCCGCTTTCCATCATAACCAAAGTCAAAGCGGCCGCACATGGGCGGTGTCAACTCCCACGCACGCCTCAATAGCGGCTGCAGCTCAGGCGGAACGCCAAAGTAGTGCTCCAGCAGGTGCTCGGCGTCTGGGTCATTCAACACGCGCGCGGTCGCCTCCATGGCAATACGATGAAGAGATGTGGCAGCGCGGTTG
This sequence comes from Sergeia podlipaevii, assembly GCA_030849805.1. NCBI lineage: Eukaryota > Euglenozoa > Kinetoplastea > Trypanosomatida > Trypanosomatidae > Sergeia > Sergeia podlipaevii. The sequence goes on from JASANZ010002178.1 coordinate 15,820, forward strand.
ATGCGGCACCACATGTCATAATCCAAGAAGTAAAATGCACCGGGCACATCGACAACGTTCGCCTCAGCCGTTCTGATGTCACCCCCATCCTTCACGTCAACAAGTGAACGACGCAAACAGTCATCGCACGGCTCACCGGCTGTAAGCCACGCCAGGGATGGATCGGGATTGATAGGGCAGCGAGTGATGGTGCCTCGGCCCACAACAATGCGGTAATCATCGGCTAGGTTGCCCTTCGTGAAGTCGTAGAAGGGCTCCTGCACAGTAAGCCAGCCCATCACTGGGTCCCCAGTGCTCGTGGGGTCCACCAGCTCTACGCAACCGTCATCGCCAGTGCGCAGCTCCATCTCCCGACTGTAGTGTCTTCCCTCTTCCCACTTCTCGAACCCGTGGTTCTGCTCTGCAATGCGCACACACACATTGGCGGCACTGGATCCGTTGGCGAGTATTTCAGTGGTCACTGCCACGTGACCAAATGGCATGGCAGCGGACCTGCCCCAGACGATAATGTCGCCCACGCTAGGGGCCACGGTCGAAGTGCCATTCCTGGTACGCACCACATCCACTACGCTGCCGTCCTTGATGCGTGTAAAAGGCAACTCCACAGTCCACAGGTCCTCAGCAGTGGGCACCTGCGTCATCCATACCCCCTTGCGCGCGGCGCAGTAACGACGCACGAATTCGACGCACAGCCACTTGATACCCAGCCTGCAGTACGGAGTGGTTGGGCACGGCAGCGTCTTGTCCACCGAGCTCAGCGGTGCGCACGCGGGAGTGAACGACTCATCATTACTGACGTGCAGTTCATCCCCGTTTGAAATTACCGGCACACCATCGGCCGTGACACCAATAAGGCCGTCAAATGGGATTGATTTGACCCCTAGTGCGGTACACCCGGAATCGTTGCTCATCATATGCCGCCTTTGCTGAAGTCGCCTAGATATTTCAGCGCCGTCTAAGTTCCTTGCGGTGAATGGACTGTGTTGGCAATGAAGAGGCTTGCTGAGATAGCGGCAAACGCTATTGTGCCTAAAGAATAATCTGTAAATTACGTTCGTGGTGTATAATGAATAGTACACAGAAAAATAATATTAAGCAGATATACTACGTTTCAACTGCACAATGAATGGATTGTATAATATACTCGCAAAAAAAAAACGGCAATCCGTCTCCTTTCTGTATGTATATTTATTCCTCTCTACTTATATGTTTTGTAAGTTGAAAATGAATGTCCTTCTGGAAGCAGACGCGATAAGAAGCTACAGCAAGGATAAACCCCGTTAATTTTTTTTTTTTAAGTAGTAGTGAGCGGGACAAAGAATGAAATAGCAGCAGAGGAATAGCAAAGGAATGCTAAGTAAAACATTATGTCCTCTTTTCCAATAACAGAACAAGCGCGTGCATGTTGCTCACGCAAGTATGTCCATTTACAATGAAGTGAGTGGAGAGAGAACAATGAGCATGCCATGCTCACTCTCATTTATGTTTCATGTTTTTTTTGTTGTTGTTATTATCGTCCGTGTAGGTACACCATCGTAATTAGAAAGATAAAAATGAAAGATATCCGGACACCCCCCGCAGCAGTAACAAAAAAAAACTATGATGTACTATTTTCTTATATGAACTAACTCGTGCGTGTTTGCTGTGGTTGTTGCTATTTTGCTTTTTCTTTTACTTTCTGTGTATACGGAAGTGTTTTGAAGCCATGGCGCTCCTCTAAATTAGTTTTTTTTTCTCGTGTTCTCACAGAGCGCTAAAACAAGAAGCAGAGTGGGAGGAGATGAAGTGCCACATCCTTCATCACGCAGCGCTCGACTGCTATTGCGGGCGTTAAAGCCCTGTTTATAGCTTAGGCTCTTCTGAACCTTTGTCCCAAGTGAAGATAACGTTTAAAAAACACAAATTTTATATATGTCCTTTTGCTATGCGTGTATCTAAGCGCATTAGAATTCATGTAGCAGCTTCATCGTACAAGATGACATGCAGCAAACATCTGTATCTCGCTGTGTTGGGTGTGCGGCACATGGTCAATTTACAAGCCGTGTAGGGCCACCTCGCGATACAAAAAGTATCCAGCACAAGTGAAGTAAACAGCAAAGCAGAACACGAGAAATGTACCAGCCATATCAGTAAGTGTGTCAGTAGTCTCTTTGCAGTAGACCACTTCCGCATTGCCAAAACACTTGGCAAACAATGAGGGCTTGCGCTCCTCCGATTTAACGGGTGACTGATTTTTGTTGTTGTTGTTCGTCTTGGCAGTCATTGTGTAATACGAAAAGAATTTGGTGCTTTGATTCAGTAATAATAAATGAGAAAAGGGGTGGAATGAACTAATCTACTGAATTGAAACAGAAATCCACAGATATGTATACACATATATGAGAAAAGGAAGAGAGAAAGGAAAGAAGAGTGGGAAGGCAAAGATAATAACGATATGGAAAGGAAGCAAGAGCAAGGAAGAAGAGAAGAGTCAATAAAGATCAGCAAGTGGCGCCACAGCCTGCTCCTTTAATATATAAGAAATATATTAGAGAGCGCCGTGTAAAGGGAAAAAGAAGATGGTACTTTCTATGCCTTCATGGGTACACTAAAAGAAAAAGTGTTCGTCTCGCTTTGCTGAAATGTGTGTTTTGTTCAATTTGTTGTTATTTCTTGATGCAATCGTGAGAGCCTGATACCTCCTTCTTTCCTAAAACGAGAAAAAAAAAAAGAAAAGAAAAAACGAGAGTCGCTTTTCCCAATGTGTCTGCAGAAAAGAAGGATGCCTTCACTCAGCATCACGTACAACTCTATTAAATGCGATTAGCACCGGAAAGTCCCTCTACAAACACCATTTCTGTCAACCTCACTCTATTCGCACCATTGGCATACACCCAACCCACTTCGCTTTGATACACTCATCTGAACCTACTGCACCAGGGCAATCTCACGGTACAGAAGGTAGCCTACCACGGTGAAGTACACGGCAAAGCACGCAACAAGAAAGGTGCCAGCAAAGTCGGTAAGTTTCGCTGTGGTGGAGGAGCTGAAGGTGCAACTGCGGTCGCCAAACATGTAGTCCACCGCCTTTCTCCCCCAGTTCTTGTCAGTGGTCCGGCGGAATGAGCCATTGGGGGTGGGAAGGCCCATGGAGGCTCTGTTCGCCTGAGCACGAGCAATGGCATCGTCAATGAGACGCTGCACAGCAGCCGGGTCAGGTGGGGGCATATCGAACTGCTGAGAGCCACCGCCAGAAACGCGGTGCTGCTCCACGCCAGAGTTACGGGGAGTGCGAGAGGCAGACGGCGCCGGAGAAGCAGACTTTCTCTTGGGGGCCATAATGTTTTGTCTCCTTGTTGAAATAGATAGGTATCTGTGTAGTCACTGAACTCAAAACAGTGAGGACGCGTCGATCGTGTTTACAATGTAAGAATCTTTTTTTTTTTTTTACAGTCGTCGGCAATACAAAAGAAATCACCGCTTCTCTATCTGGTGAAGAAAAAGAAAAGATAAAAGGCAAAGAAATGTAAAGAAGTTGCTTCGGAGTAGGTGAACAAAACCAAGAACACAAAGAAATACACACACGATATATCAGGAGAGTATGATTTTCTTTTCTCTATTAAAGACGTGTGCTTTCTCTTCTTCTTTTCATCTGTCATAGGAGTTGATTTTGACTATAATGCATTTGACGATATCAATTGCTTTAATCAAGAAAGAGATAAGCGTATATAGACATGATGTAATGTTCTATATAAAAAAAAAATGTATTACGTTTTCATTGTATGGAGAAAGCATTGCAAGTTATCGGTATGTACAACGTCATACAATCGCATAACAAACTTTTAGTGAAGCGGTTGGATGAGATCCAGCAACTTGGGGAGGTACTGCTTCGTCCCGCCAAGAACAGCGAATTCGTGCAAGATGCGCTGATCCTTGTAAAAGTCCAGGAGAGGCTGCGCAATCTTCTCATAGTCGTCCTGTCGCTTCTTGACCACTTCCAGCGTATCATCCTTGCGAGTGATAAGTGGCTTTGTAGAGCCGCAGTGGTCGCAAATGCCAGTCACCTTGGGCATCAGCGGCTCCATCTTGATACCCCCCTCGTCAATACTGGCGGCATTGTAAACAAAACCACAATCCTCGCAGGAGCGCCTCGACGACAGTTTGGTGACGATCACGTTGCGGGGCTGCGTTAGATTAACCACGTGGTCAATCTTTATGTCACCACTCTTCCATAGCGTCTGCGCCTGCGCCACGTTGCGTGGGAAGCCATCCAGAATGTACCCGTTGTACTTGGAGTGCGCAAGCTCAGAAATGCGCTTCACCATCATTTCGGTGATCAGTTCGTCTGGTACAAAGACGCCGCCCTCAATGAGATGCTTTATCTTCTTCCCAATGCTAGACCCGTCAACAACTTCTTTGCGAAGAAGGTCTCCACTGGAGACTGCTACCAGGTTCATCGCCTTGGCCGCGCGACCTGCGTAAGTGCCCTTCCCTACTCCTGGAGCGCCAACAAAAAGCAAGCGGTACATGATAGCTCTATGTATACAGTAAAATCAATTTTAAAATATGTAGTATTTGACTGAACGAAAAAGAACCGCGTGCACACAAGGTCAAACAGAAGTGAATCCAGCCTGTGTCAGTGGAGTGCCTGTGATATATAAATATAAATATATGTACACAAAGAGAATAATAATAAAAATAGATAGCGGTGCTATGTATTATTGCGCAAGTGCACCTATGTATATGAAGAAAACTGGGCAAAATAAACCACAGCGAATGGAGGGGGGGGAGAATTAGAAAAGAGAAAACAAAAAAAAAGTGCGTGCGCTCAGAGAACAGTTAGACAAAAAGAAAACGCTAAAGAGCAACTCGAAGTTGCTGTCTTAAAGCGCATATTTTTCCTTGCGTCACACTTTCCCCTCGGTCTGGGGGTGTTATGTGAGTAAAACAGCAGCACAATCAAAGATGAAGATGGAGTAGTATAGAGAGAGTGTCCTCCTATATATATATTTCTTTTAGTGATATCGAGCATTCCTCCAGTAAATTTCTTAACCGTTATTAATAATATGAAAGTTGATGTTCATCACACAAACATCTTCCCTCTCTTTGGCCTTTATACAGTGGAAAGATCTCATCGATACTCCTACTTAATATTTTAAAAAAAGAAAACGCTTCCTCTCTCACACGCACAGACACATCTTGCCCTCACTCTGTTTTATATCTGCTTCAATGCTGTGTGCATCACGAGGCGCTCACTTACTCTTCTTCTTCGCCTTGATAACCTTCCCAGAGCCTGTGGGAGAAGACTTCTTGGCTGCCTTCTTGCCCGAAGCTGCGTTGCTGCCCTTTGTAGCTGAGGCCACAACCGACTTGGCAGTCGCCGCCTCTCCACTCACTACCTTTTTCTTCTTTGTATTATGTGTCTCCTGAGATGACGTCTTTGTAGTGCTGGTTAAGGCTCCGGCACCCTGCGCGGGGGCCATCGACTCAAGCTTCGCGATGACCTGCGCAGGCAAATTTAGCGCGGCCTTAAAATGCGGCTCCGTCGCAATGACGGTCACTATCTCGCGAGCGATGAGCGCAGTGTTGTGACGGTTCAGTTTGTCTGCATTGAGGGGATCCTGTGTGTACTTGACGAAGGCATTGACAAAGGTGGGAAGAGCCGCGAGATGGGATGTCACTGCGGGCTTACTACATATCTCTACCACTTCAGGCTCGAAGTTCGCGGTGAGCCACGTATGATGATTCCACTCCTTGTTCTCCATGGAGAAGAGGTTGTGCTCAAACCAGTTCGGCAAAAGAAACTTGCGCTTGCGTGCATCGTGCGGGGTCAGCAGGTGCATAAGAATTTGGTAGCCATAGGGGCTATTGACAACTTGTCCAATGTGCTCAACGATGCCGTTCAGGACGTACTTGTTGAGCAGCTGTACGTCATACAGCAAATCAAACAGACGCGCCACGACAGGCGCACCGTACTTGCTAGTGGAGAGAGCGCCAAGGATATCGGTGAAGCTGCGCAGAATCTCCTTCCGCTTCTTAGGCTCTGTGAGAGAGAAGGACAGAGAGGCAAGTGGGGCACCCTCTCGGCTGGTGGCGATAGCCGCCAGGTGTGGGCCGAGGGTGTCGCAGAGCTCGCTCACCTCATCACGCATGCCGTTGCACATGTAGGTGTGGATCATGCGCTGCACAAACGGGAATCCAACTGCCTCCTTCTGAGAAACCAACTTATCTGCAAGATCAAAAAGACGAGTGAGGAGACGCTTCTTGAGCGCTGCGTTGCCCTTCACGACGTCCTCAAACACAGGATAGCCCTCCCACCGCTTCATGACTGACACGTTCTCCTTGAAGATGGAGAGAAGAATCAAGTTGCGGTCCATGGGGCTGCTCCAGCGGCTGCTGTACACAGCGTGCACCACCTCAATGCCAAACTTGTGCGACACCAGCTGTGGCACCGCAGGGATCACCTGAGTGAGAAGCTTCTTGTACACATCATGAGGAGCGTGCCGGATCAGTGCGCACACTACAAAATGAGCGTACGCGTCCGTCGAAAATGTGGTGAAGTCCGCTGAAAGTAACCTGAGAATTCTCTCGACGTGCTGCGCAGAGCCGTACTTGATCATCGACTGCACAGCACGGCTAATGCTCGGGGTGCGCACGAAACTGGCAAACTTGGGCTCTATGAGCTTGAGGAGCTTCTCCACGACGGGGTACTTGCCCTCGTACGCACTCCTCTTCTCCTCCGCGGTACTCTGCGCTTCCGACTCGCCCTTGTTTGCACTGCTCCCCTCGGTAACGCGCAGTTGCTCCCAGAGTCGCAGAATCTCTCCATGCTCTGATGTCATCTTAAGCGCGTGCTTCTCAGAAGCATCAAGGACGCGGCCCTCCTTCTTCTTGATCAGTGCGCTCTTGACGAGTCTCTCGGAGGTCGGCAGCTTCTTGAGCCTCGCGTCGCGAGCCTCCTGCTTCTTGGCGTTTGTGCGGCCCATAAGTAATTTGGTTCCCGAGCGTATAAAATACCAACTGGTAAAAGACAAGAAAAAAAAAATAAAAAAAAAATAAAAAAAAAAGGAATGGATACAATAAAAATGCATTTTAAAAAATGGAAAAAAAGACACCGCGAAAACACGACAATGTCTTTGTTTTCAGCTGTTGTTGCATAAACATATCATTCAAGGTGACGAGAAAGAAGTTACAAATGGAAAAATTACAGCAGTACCACTCACAGAATTCAATCTAGTTGTTTGCAATAGGCCTCTATACCTGAGCGCAGTCTAGAAATGCGATGGCGAATCCACTTAAAGGCGTGATACTCGTCTTGTAAAGTTTTCACGCCCTGCCAGTATTGCCGCTCTCGCTGGCAAACAACAGTTGCCTCTGCAGTGTACGTCTCCACTGCATCTGCAAGAGCAAGATGTGCTTCATGAACATTATACAGACACGTAGCGAGGGCATCATTGGAGAGAATAAGGCCCTCGTGACATTCTCGCATGGCAGCACACGCGGGGACTTCAACTGTTGGTTGCGATGGGGTTTTCGTTCCCTCAGGGGACGCCGCCGGTTGCACACGGGTGTCTTCAATCCACTTAGCATGGCAGCTCAAACTCTGAGAAGTGCTGGTGGTACAGATAGAGAGCAAGAGGTCCCGCATAGAGCGGCAGGCATCCCCAAGCACACGTTCGTACCTAGCCCATGCGTCTGCCTGCTGCTGGAGCTCGCTCAGTGTGAAGCTGCCAACACACACTTTGGACGTAGTCGCTGCGATGCCGTCCAGAGCCGTGCCAACCCACCGGACCGCTCTCTCTTGCTTCCGCAGTTTCACAGCGGGCATAGACACTGCCTCATCAACTATGCAAGGTCGCCCATCGCCTTTCACATCACTGGCGATAAACAAGGCCGCCATGTGCCTCCCAGCCTCGCCTTTCAAGAGATCCACTTCAGGAACGTCAGGCACCTTGACGTCTACAATGTCGGCCCAAGCCAGTACTGCCTCGACAGCTGCAGCTCTCTCGTCACAGCCGCTAGATGCCCCGCTGCATAAGCAATACATGTCAAGAGGATGCCCAAAGGCTTCTGCGGGCTTCTCCGTGTTAATGGGCTGCGCCGCATCTTGTGTTGACGACGTAGTCGGGCACGCTGCCGCCTCGTGTGAACTACTGCTGCACGCATACCTCTGGGGTAGTGATGATATATCCACGCCAACAGACTTCAGTGTAGTAAGTACTTGCTCCTGTAGTGCGTGCAGATCAAAAAGAATAGCTAGAAGAGGATCAACAACGGCAGCGGGGACGCCATAGCGCATTGACCGCTTTTCAGCCATTTCCGCCATTCCTCTCCCCACACGCCCTGAAGCCGACCCCGACGCATTTTCATGTGAGCGCGGCATGTGTCAGTGTGTGTGTGTTATTGTTTCTATGTGCTGCAGATAAACGATTTAGCTCTGCAAGTACAATACTCCTCCGCGTAAATGTGTGATCACTTAGACCCAAAAAAAAAACTCCTTTTCTCCTGTGCAACGCTTTGTGAAGACTTCTACACCGCATAAACACAAAAAAAAAAAAATGACAAAGAAAGAAATAAACGGGAAGTTGATTGAATTAGTTGAAGCAAATTGTGGGGCACTAAACAATCGGTGTGTCAAAAAAAGAAAGGAAAAGTCAGTACCAATTCAGTTGACATAATGTTGATCCACTAAAGCACGTCATACATACTTACCATCAGAACCTGCTGTGCAGAACGGGGTAAAGGAAAAAGAAACGTATAGATAAAGAAAATCAACAACAATTGTGTTCCTTTTCAATGGTAGAGCAAAATGCATACTTGACCATATCTGCAAACATATATAGCAAATATGGAGATGGTGATGTTGCCTCCCTGGACGATATTCATACTTGTTCTCTTTTTTTCATATAACTCTCTCTTTTTATTTTGTTTTTGTACTTTTAAAATTGTCTTTTTTTCTTTTTCAAAGAATCTTGTTAGCTGTCGCTGACATCACTTCTTGCACGCGTCTTTCTTTTTGGCGAAAGCTCTCAGTTGTCGCTTCCTTCCAGGTAAAAGCATCACTTTTCAATGTTGAGTAACAATATAAGAAAAATGGGTACGAAATGCCCTAAATGAAGAAAAATCCAAGCCATAGCGGAGCAAATCCAGTCGCACAACGCAAAAGGTAAAAAGTTTTTTTTTATAAAAATCATATAAAAAGTACCGATTGACCGAACGTATACATGTTGATATTTGTGTATATTGTTAACCCTCCAAACGGAGAATCATCAATTGTTGTGATGAACCCCAGTTCTCTACCTTGCGTATCTCAGCACTGAAGCGGCAGTGAAAGTAAATAATAACATGACACTAAATAGAACGATATCAAGGCAAGCGCCAAGCAGTTCCAAATGTCTTCAAAAAAAACTTCTCTCCCCTGCACACGCGCCATCTCTTTCCATCTCTCTCTCTTTCTATATATATATATAAGGTGTAAGCCCTCCACAAGCTGAAAGCTGATGCAGGTCTTCAAAAAAAGAAAGTTACTCTAGTGGTCGTTTGTGCTCATATACGCGCATGAATATCAATTGTTGTTGTTGTTGAGGTGATTGTCAGCTGTGCACGAAAAGCCGCCAAACAGTTGCTGCTGGCCAGGGTTCAACTGCGATGACTGCGCGGGAGTATTGACGACCTGATTGGGGTTCTTTGACGAAGCACCATTGCCGCCCTTGGCGTTGGCGAGCATCTCCTCAACCGAGGGAAGTGGGGTCCACTTGGGTGGTGTAATCTTCTTTTGCATAACATCGTCGAAGCTGATGCCGTTCCAGAAGGGGTGCGCCTTCACCTCAGGGCCCTTGATACGCCTGCTGGGATCTTTCACGAGCAGACGGCTGATGAGGTCCTTCGCCTCAGGAGAGAGCTGAACGCTGCTAGGGAAGCGCAGGTCCGAGTACAGAATGTTGTCGAACACCTCTTTCATGCTCTTACCACTGAAAGGAGTGCGGCCGCAGAGCATACGATAGAGAAGAATACCAAAAGACCAAAAATCGACGGCGTTGGTGTACTCCTTCTGGCGAAGTACATCAGGAGCGACGTAGAAGGGAGATCCGACAAAGGAGTTGGCGCGCAGGTCCTTCTCTGAGACGTCCTGGCCGTCCTTGTTAAAGTCCTTTGAAAGACCAAAGTCAGCCAACACGCAGTGGCCCTCAGCAGAAAGAAGAATATTCTCCGGCTTAAGGTCGCGGTAGATGACGCTGTGCTCGTGAAGGCAAAGGATAGCAAGAAGGATTTCCTCGCCGTACAGCTTGGCTGTGAAGAGGTCCAGCTGTTTGTTCATGGCTGAGTTCATATACTTGTCCAGGTCACCGCCAGGCATATAGTCCATAACAAAGAAGAGCTTGTGCTCGGACTGAAAGGTCCAGTGAAGCTTCATAAGGTATGGGTGAGTGAGCCGCGTCAGCACGTTGCGCTCAGTAAACACATCCTGAACGCGCTTGTGGTCGAGCAGACCTTGCTTGTTGACAACCTTCATAGCGTAGTACTTGTTGTTTGAGATGCGGCGGCACAGCACGACGTAGGCAAAGGAACCCTTACCCAGTACATCAAGGCTTTCAAAGTCATCCTTGGTAAGCTTTTCCTGCTCCTCAGCGCTACTTTCTGGCATCTTCTCCTTTTGGTTAGATTGGTCACTCTGCTTGTCAGACGAGTTCTTGTCCTCCTCCTTCTCCTTGTCCTTCTTCTCCTTCTTGTCCTTCTTGAACAGCTTCAAGAACATCTTTCACAAGAAAAAAAAAATAGTAATAGTCGCGCACTGAAGTAGGTGTACTTGTACGAACAGCAATTCACACAGGCGTTCCCTCTCAAAAGAAAAAAAAAAAGTTCGGTCGATCAAATACAGCAATGCGATATGAAAACAGAAATATAAGCAAAAAAAAATTCTGCTTTCTCCACGCACTTATCACAAAATGTAGACAAGCAAGTAAGTTATTTCTGTGTTTGTAATAATAAAAAAGATCGACTTTTTTATTTAAGTATTGTGCGTGTACGTTCGGTAAATGTAGTAAGGAATCAACGTGAAGATATAATAATCAGCCGGAAAGAAAAAAGCAAAAGAAATAAAGAGGTAAATGTGCCTATAAGGAGCTAGGCAGCCAAACGTATATAACCTTGTTTGCGAGGTACCCTTTCTATTTCTCCTATTTCCTTCCTATTACAGTCACGTTTTCAGGTGATTGATGCTCCTCTTACTAAACGAACGAGAAAAATAAAAATATGAAAAAAAAAAATACAAAGAAAAAAACACTAAGGGCTATGAAAAAAAAGCTGTTTATTGAAACTGGCAGTTTGAAGTAATAATAACAATAGTAATTGAACAAAACTAACGTGTTTAAAAGAGTTTTAAAAAGTGATAAAAAAGAAAAAAAAGAAAATATTATGCTTAAAGAGGGCAGCAAAGCTTCACAGAACACAGCGTATTCACACAATAGTAATTGTAAGGAAAAGATACAACAGTATATTTGTTCTTGGAGTCCTGCGCTGCAAGATAGAAAATCCAACAAGTCGCAACCCCGCCAAGTAATATGGAGATACAATGCAGATAAATATTTCTTTTTTAAAAAAAAAAAAAAAAGTGCCTTGCAAGTAGATTGCCGAGGCACATCATAACATTGAGCAAACACGGTCTGCCAGACGCTCTAGCATACTGGGAAGCAGTTGACGCTGCACCTGCACACACAAGCTCAGGTCGCTGCAATCCACACATAACTTCTTAATGTCCATGTGACTTCCAAGGGGCAGAGAAACTAGGCATGTACCACTGTCATCTGCTTGGGTGATGCTGAGAGCCATCAACACTCCAAGAACCGCCAGCGCAGAGGCGCCAAGCTCGTAGCTTGCCAGGCAAACGCGAAGTGGGACAGCAGAGCATTCAACTAGCACATTATCAGGAACAGCGCAAAAGCCATCCGTACTGCGCAGGTGGCACAACCAGCGGAGCATGCGGGGCAGCCACAGTCGCACATGCCCTCGTACCACTACGGCACTTGATGGCGCTAAGAGGAGATCTGAGAAGCGCTGGCATAGCAGTTCCGCTGGTGCCAGCACACCAGCGGTGTCAACGAGTTGCGGGTGTAAGTGTGGGAGGGTCATGACGCACACTTGAAGTGTGGTAACGCAGAAACTGTCTTGTGAGGTGGAATCTGTAAAGAAGCTAGAGCCAGCGAAATCTACCAGCATGCGCGTGTGCGCCAGCAAATGTGGGATGCGAGCTTGGCTCAGTACGTACTGGTGAATAGGAAGAAGTTCATCAGCTGAGCCTAATTGCCAGTTGCTACCAGCCTGCGCAAGTCGGGTGGCGAGATCAATCTCACGAGACCATCGCTGAAGCACCTTAAGCTTTCCGGTTAACGTGTGCGCCTCTCCCTCTGCACCAAGCTGTTCAATGCAGTGAATAGCATCCGTGTAGGAGTCAAACAGTTTCTCTTCAGCGTGGCTGCGAGCGAAATTAACGCCCATATCGTCTAATGTTACGCACCCTCGCAGCCGTCGCGCCGCCAGCGCAAGTGCCAGCTCTTCCTCCTTGTATGCGTAGGCGTAAATATTTAGTAAAACGTCATGAATGCTTGGAAGAACGCTGTCAGCAACCCAACGCCCAATTAGCTGCTCTCCACCGCACGAGTGGACTTTCATTTCTATAGCTGCTTCATCCACATCCCGAGACTCCTCCACAGTACTACCGCATAGCTCGTCCAGTACCCACCGCTGCACAGAACGCGAAAAGGAGCAGAGGTCCACGAGGGCGAGGTCCACATCACTGGTCGCTATAGGTCTGCCTCGCGGGTGAGACGCATGCACACACCCACCGTACGCATGGCGCCTCCAGCACCAGCCCAGAGAGTTCTCTCCACCCCCAGCACCGATCTCCCCGCTGCTACCACATGTACCATGCAAAAAGCAAAAGCAACGGCAAAAGACACGAACTGCATTTTCCAGTAGGCCGCCAGTACGCGTGAGGACGGCGCGCACAGCAGCCTGCACCTGATCGGCAGTGAGAGCTTGAGCAAGCAATTCTTTGGCGTGTTGGCCAGCCACCACCTCACGGGACCTCGCACTCTCGCTGGCACCGCACAGCAACGACTCCCAGTGAAAGCACTCACGCAACACATGAGGTTCCATACCAGCGACGCGGGCACTGCCTGAAAAGGGAGAAGCAAGCGGCCCTTGCACCACTTCCCCGTGCCTGGGCTGCGCAAGTCCGCGCCATGTGGCTGTAATCCGAGTGCCATTTGGCAAAGTTACGTGGCCTTCGCCGTCAAAGCGACTGTCCGTCCATACCCCATCCATTATCAAACCTGACCACTGTTGCTCATTACGTGAAGAAGGGGGCGGGGGCGAAGAAGCAGCTGCTCTGCCATCAAGCTGCACACCATCTAGCAGCGGTGTTGTGTTGCCAGGGCGCTGAAAACTATAGGAAAAGAGAGTGCCAGTGTTGTGAAATTTGCCACCTTTGAAGCGGCCGACGTAACGGTCTCCACAGGGGGTTAAATAGCAGCCAAAGCCGTTCGGAAGGTCGTCGCCCCATTCACCAAAGTACCTATCTCCACTCGCAAGCACCAGCTCCCCCCAACTAATGCGCACAGGTAATGCAGCCTGCACCCAGTGCGAGAACTTGGACATGTGTGCAGTGGCGAGGGAGGCTCTGCTCTTTCCTTTCCCTGACGAGCCTGACGTGTCTAGCACAAGTCGCAGATAGCCACAGTAGCTACTCCCATTTGGGTAGTCAACACGTACTGAGCTTGTCAGGTCTGGGCGGTTCATACGCCATCGCGACCACAGCACAAAGCGATCCGTCGATAGTTTTCCATAGCCATCTCTCCATCGGTGTGCAAAGTCGCCAGTGTATGAATGGCGTCCAGTAGTGGAGTGAAGGGTGCCCTTGCCGTGTGGAACCGCAGTGCCATGCTCCTCCAGCACCTCCCCGGTGTACTCGTCCCCAAACTCTAGCGTCAAATGCTCAGAGGCACGCCCTTGAGATGCTAATTGTTGTTGTTGCTGTTGCTGTTGTTGCTGTTGTTGTTGTTCCGGCTGCCATTGACGCCTCTCACTACTGCCGGAGATCAACGTACCCGAACTGCTAGAGAAATCAGTTGCAGCCTTCTGTAATGAATTCTGCAGGCTGTCCATAAGATAAAGAGCCTCCAATACTAGTATATAGCGTGCTCGTTGGGCTACCGATAAAAGCCGGAGCGCCCTCGGCACCAGATGTGCTGATGTGTGTATTATTTATAGGCTCCTGCACTCGTTAATTTTGTGAAAAAGAATTCCCTTACTCACATAATAACAAAACACCTATACAGTGTTGTGTCAAAAGAATAATAAAAGTAAAATAAAAAAAAAACGCGGATAGAATATAGGTGGAGGCATTTACAACTATTGAGAGAAACAGAGACCGTTTACCCACAAAAACGTTAATAAAATGAGAGAAAAGCATCCAAGACAATGCATCATGGCAAAATCCTGTAAGCATTTCTACTTTTTTAAGGGAGCGCGTGTGGACGAAGAGGGTGTACATATGTGTGTGTGTGTGTGTTTATGTGTATTTCCTCTTAGAAGTAACGAGCCGTGAAGGAAAAAAAAGACGACCAATGGCGTGGCTGCAACACCATATCTGCCCTTGAGGCTACTTTACTTTCCGCTTTGAAGAAACAGCAGCTGTTGCAGCCTTCATCTCGCGTGCCGCATACAGTTGTGTGTAGTACTCCCGGACGTCTGTTGATGAGGCAAACTTCACATTAGGATCCTTGCGCTGGTGCCAGTTGGGACCGTACAGCACTAGAGACAGCAGGCCAGCGGCGCACAAACTAAATACTACAATGAAAATGTTTCCAAAGATGTAGGCGATGGGAAACATGACGTAGAGTGTGTAGGAAATAACTGCGCTAGACATTTTTGATGCGTGCGCCTGATCCGATAAGCAAAGTGGAGATGTAAGTCCGGCGATGTACTTGGCAACTGGGTGGACCCGCCTCGACGTGTCTGGTAGTGGCGGCATACCACGAGGCAGCTTAGTCGCTGGTGAGCCGGTAGAAGGCGATGACATGTTCTAAGCGCCAACAGTAAAAAAAAAAAAAAAAAAACGGGTGTCTGTGAGTGCGTATGCTGAATCAATAGCGTTTCCTTCTTTTTCTGGAAGAAACGAGAACTTTCAACTCCAAAAAATAGCTGAAAAAAAAAGAGGATGAGAAAAAAAAAAAAAAAGAAAGGCAAAAAAAAAAGTATATAATGTGCCCGCCTATTCATAAAAAAAAAAACTAAAGAAACTGCCGCCGTCCGTATATCGTTATCTATATTTTTCTCCCACGCTGTGTGTGGACAAGTTCTTTCATGACATTTCTGTTTTTCTTCACATATTCATTTTTGTCTAGCAAAGCACTTTGATGCTCCCTCAATCATACAGGTAAAAATTTCATCTATATATTATATAGCAATCAAGCATATTTAGTCTCTCACAAAGTACAGGATATATAAGAATTCACTACACACGCAAACAATAACATACACACACACACACACACACTAGCGCAGATGTTCAGTCACTCTCACATTTGCGTCCTACTTGCGTACTTCCTTGGAATACTTGGAGTTGCACACCATAATCCAATAAAGATACGCGTTGACGGCAACTTGAAGATGTCTTACTTCCATCGCAAAAGTACTCTGTGGAGCTGCCGCGAAGGAGGCAGCAGTCCAATCAGACCCAACTATTCCTCTCCGACACAACACGGAGGCAAACGTCATCGCCAGATCCCGCTCCGTCGCGCCATTGCTAGCGCGGTTGGCCAGCAGCGCGCATGATAAGTCTAGCGTCCACAACACAATCCCTTTCAGATGTGGCGGCATCGTCTCGAAGTAGCTGACAGAATCACAACTGTTAAGAGAAGCGTCAAACACGGAGGCGTCCAGTTGTGCAAGCCACGTGAGTATGACGCCCATGGTCACTGCAGGAGGAGCTTTGGTGAGCGCATCCGGTACATACGTGACAACACTGGGGAAGACCCCCATAGCAGAGGAAGTGGAGGTGTGGCCCCTAGCGGCAGGAAAGTCCGCGCCTGGAAGATACCCAGCGGGTTGAGCGGAAGACGTGGGGAGCTTGTGCCTCTGCTCAGGGGTTGCAGGTCGGCCAGCTGCAGAGGCAGCCCAGTAAGTATCGAGCACCTCAGCCGTTGATGTGGAGTTAGTTAAGGTATCCACCACCGCCGCGGCCTCCCGCATCAACTCCCTGTTGTGCACCCCAAAGTTGGTTGCTTTGCTGACCATCAGCCGCACGACAGCCACATTGCTCAAGCCTTGCTGACGCACGAGCTGATGCTTCAGCAGCTGAAGTATCAGCGGCGCGGAGTAAGATCCGAGAGGTGAGTGCTGCACGCGCAGAGGAAGACACGAAGGGAAGCGCCGACTAAAGAGGCGCTGACGTAAAGAGACGACAGTGAAGGTGGCAAAGATTTTCACCACTCCATCAACGGAGAGGACGTGGATTTGCTGATATTCGGAGAAGCCAGAGCGAGGAGTGCCGCGCATTGACAGTGTCATCTCAACTGACTCCCCACGATTCACTACCTGTCGCTCAAAGACTGGCTCCACTGTTGCCGCAATGCTAGAGTCAGCTCGCACACCGTCAATAATGGTTAGTGTTTGCGCTAGTTCAATAGAAAATGAACTAGTGCCGTCGTTTCGCACCCTCACCACCCCTGAAAGCAGGTCCTCGGTCACAGTGCCATCCGAGCCGCTTTGGCCAAACTTGCCGACAAACATGAAGTGGCAGTTGTTTACTGACACCTTTGGTGGCTCCTTCATCGTGGGAAGAACGTTGCGCAGCTTGGGTAGCAGCAGTGGATCCTCGGGGTTTGCACGTGGGATCATATTCATGCTCTTGGCCATCAGTTCACGCGTGAGAAGCTCAAGTGCGATGGATTGGCAACGGTACACCCACTCGCTATCACTGAAAACGCAGAGGGTACGTATCGAATCAAGAACATCGTCTGGAATGGGCTTCGAGAGATACATGTAACCCCTCAAGAAAGAAGTGAGTTGAGAAGAGTGAAAAGCGCCGAAGCGAGCGAGGGCCTTCTTGGTGTCCTTTGAGCTAGATGGCAACGGCCTCAGACCGGAATCACCCCGGAGAATGTTGGTGAAGCATTCGTTTAGATCTGCAGCGCTAACGTCGTATGTGGCGACGTCAACGGAGTTGAAGTCTACCACGTTGGTGCACACTTGCACTGCGATAGGAAGCGTCGAATCTGTGTGTGCAGACTGATTGTATGATAGCATTCTTAACTATTTATTTATTTTTTAAGATAAGATGCTAGCAAAAACTGCAATGATTGGTTACTAAGGTAGACACGTATAAAATGTGCTGTCAAGTTGTCACCCTTCACTTACTATAAAGAGAAAAAAAAATAATAATAAAAGAGAAATACTTAAAGTGAAGAAAAAATAAGAAAAAAATTTATATATGTAATACAAGTTCTCTATAGCAACGGATGTGCTTTCACACGTATGCTTTACTTCCAATTGTTGCGAGTATGGCAACCACCCTAACACGTGTGAAAAGGAAATTTATATTTATATATAAAAATAAATAATATTGTGTTCTCTTCTTTTTATTCTGCGTACATACAATA
Organism: Sergeia podlipaevii; assembly: GCA_030849805.1. NCBI lineage: Eukaryota > Euglenozoa > Kinetoplastea > Trypanosomatida > Trypanosomatidae > Sergeia > Sergeia podlipaevii. The sequence continues at coordinate 33,459 of JASANZ010002178.1, forward strand.
CTTCACAGTACACATTTCGAGCAACACATGGCTGGCAAAAAAGAAAAAAAAAAGGGTATAGAGTGTCTACGCCATGGGGAAAAAAATGTTTTTTTCTGGGGAGAGGAGACTACCTCAAAGCAAAGGAACTGGCGGAAAGAAATGCCCTCATCCATCCATCCACCCTCCATCCCTATAAAGTGTCTTATGCTGCGGATACGGCGCCAAGGTTGAGAATCAGGTCGCTAAGGCAGGCGACGCTCTCTGAGAATGTGATGAGTTGACCCCCAAGAGAATCCACAAGACCCAGCATTGCAGTAATCTCGCTCTCTCCTTTGTTAGGATCCAGCGTACGAACAATAGCTTTGAAGTCGCTCCCTTTCACAATTCCAACGTGATCTGTGTCATAGCGCCTAAATATCACTACATACGGCGCCAGAAACCTCCGGTGCCCATCGAGTTGGAAGTTAAGCAGGATGTTGACTAAATCAGTGTACGCGAGCTGCCACTGAGACGCCTTCGGGGACGCTACCGCACCAGCGCCACCACGTCGACGAGAAGCAAGGTGCTGTTGATACACAGTTCTCTGTGCAATGTCAGTAATGGCTGCTGCATCTTCTCCATTGTACATATACTTCACAATCTCCGACCACTCATCCTCCGACAGTGTGCCAGTCATTTTGCGCTCGAGAATACGGTCAATCTCCGTGTCGCTGCGGCGGGGGCGACGGTTGCGAATGTCGATGCGCAGCAGTTCCCGGACTGTGTCGCGGACTTTCTGCTGTACATGCCGGAACTCCTCGTCAATATCGTTGCGAAGGATGAAGCCAAAAACTGCCACGTCGTTGTCCTCCGCGGCGAACGTTCGAACGCCTTCCACAATAGCCGTCGCATACTCCAAGATGAGCTCGCGCAAGCCATAACGCTGATTTAGGAAGGTATACATGTGCTGCTCCATGGTCTCACGCGGCAGCTGGTTCTCACTGCATTTGATGTCGTATCGCCCCTTGGAGGCGTATACTTCCCCAATGAGATGTTTAAGCTGTTTTAAAGTAAGCACTTTAGTCTCGCGCTGTGAAGAGGAGGTAGACCGTCCTTGGCTCACCCTCAGCCGTGTTGGGCGAGCTGCATTGGCGCTAACGTATGAAGCACGAGGCAGTGCACTCGGCGTACTTGTGTCACCTCGCGTGTACGGCGGGGACTCACCAACGCTGCCGCTGTACTTTCTTGACTGGCGTTGCCGATCTTGTTGATGCTGCTGCTGTTGTGGGGGCAATCTGTGCTGTCCTGCTAGCTGCGCGCTAAGCGTGACGGAGGCACCGTTACCTGCCCCAGACACGGAAGCGGTGGCAGATGTCAGGTACGCCTCTAGCTCCTGCGCTGCAGCAGTCATATCTTGCTTCATCGCCATCACGCAATCGTCTCTGTCGCGGCGCATGCGGCGCCAGTGTGCATCATATGCCCCTAGCAGTGTAGTCTGATATCGCAAGAGAGCTTGTACGCGGGGTCCGTAAGCACCACTCTCCAGTGCAATGCATCGGCTAGCCTCTTCAAAGCAGTACTCGTACAAGAGTTGTTTCGCCTTGAGCACTTCACCTTCGCATGTTGCCTTGTCCGGCTCCGCCGCTGTGAGATTCATCACGTGATTGGTCACGCGCGCGAGGTATTCATCAAACTCTGCTGCTGCCTCTTCGCTGAGTCCGTGTTCTTGCGGAACGCATGCACGGTACAAGCCGCGTAGTGCCCGCGTATCCCCATCGGTCCACGCCACCGTTAAGGCTGCCGCCGCATCAGATGTACTAGGGCCTGCAGCATCATTCAAATGAAAAAGGGATTGACTCCCAGGTACCTCCTCTGCGCTTGCTTCGTCCTCCGCTAAGGTTGTGTCGTTGAGAGTCTGCAGTGATGGAATTGCTACAATGAGTTCCTCCTCATCCGCGAGCGATGGAAGATCAATGCGCAAGTAGCGGAGCTGCTGAAGTCCGGCAAGGCCGGGCAGGACCGCCTGTAAATCGGCAAAAGGATTGCCAGAGAGATCGAGGGCGTGTAGCGACGTCAGCGGTCCCATGTCATGCGGGAGACGAGTTATGTTATTGTTGGCAAGCCACAGTGACCGAAGTTTCTTCATGCGAGAAAAAAGAGGAAGAATAGGCTCAATCGATTCGATACCCATCCCACTCAGGTCTAGTTCTTCGGCACCGATGTTCTCTAAAACACGCGCCTCGACTACTTCCGTCATTATGTACGATACTTTTGTGCAAAAAGAAGAGAGAGAGAAGGGATTGAATTGCTGCTTCTACGAAAAAAGAAGAAAAAATGAAAGCTTGCACTTTCCTTTCTGAGACGATAGGAAGCAGATATGCTCTATCGTTTTCAATGAAAGACCGATATTCCTCCCTCTAAGAAAATAAATATAACGTAGAAACAGTACAGGATACAGCCTGAAAGATATATATATAGAATACAGAGAAAACAAGAGTGCCGTACTACTATCTAAATAAAACAGGGAAAAAAAGCAAAGAAGAGATAATTTAAAAAAGGGAAAGCGTTATTGAGTCCTCACCGCTCGCAACGCACATCAGTAGATGAGCACCAAACAGAGAAACATAATATACAAAAACATGAAAAAAAAAAATTAAGAAGTGTGTATCGCAAATTTCTCTTCCACCTCCCCATAAATGAGTTCTACACACAAACAGCAGTAAATCTGCTCCGCCAGTGCTTTCTTTCTTCGTTCTCAACAACACAAACAAAGACAAACACATACACAAACATCCAACGCGCAGGTGCAAACACGTGCGCAGCTGCTTTTCCTCTTGAGCAGAAATATTCAACATTGAAAAGACGGGTCAAAGACAGCTCACGCACACACACACACACACACACTCGCCCTCATCCCTACTCACCCCCGATGGGCCGCCATGTATGATACTTCCCCTCTCGCACACCACCCTTCTACGAGGTGCTCGCGCTGCCCAGATGCGGGGGCTCCTTCGCTACGTAGAAGTAGAGAGGAACCAGAGACTGCAGAGTGATGCGCTGCCGGCAAAAGGGACAAAGCGCCTCTCGCGGGTTCGACTGGATCCACTCAGAGGCACATTGCCAGCAAAAAATGTGGCCGCACTGTGTGGCTGCAGGGTTCTTGCGATGGCTCAGGCACAGCATGCACTTGCCGCTAGTCCGCGCCTGCTCCTCATCATCACTGCTACTGCGGCAGTCGTCGTGGCACCGTGTCCTGTCGCCCTTTTCATGCTCCTGCTGCCGCTCTTGCTGGGTTTGTGCGGCACGCTGCTTGGAATATCGCCACAACCGCACCACCAGTTCCACGAGCAGCACAAGCCCAAGCACCAGATAAGATCCTGCAGCACCATCACTTGCGTTAAGAACACGAGCAGGCTTCAGACTGACAAACCGGATTTGAGTGAGGCGATGTGGAATAGTACCGTAGCGCTCAAAAAGAAACAAAAGGCACAGCACCGCCTTGTAGACGTTCGTGGTGACATCATGAGGGGGTATGCCTGGAGAGAGGCGTCGCGCAGCATAAAAGAGTGCAGTAGGCTCCACCACTTGCAGCAGTGATAGCAACGTCTTGCGGGTCGCACCTACGGAGCGCCAAGTGTTGCCTTGAGTGGCCGGTAAGAGGTCGCAGAACTCCTGGCCTAGTGTCTGTCCCTTCGTCATTGAGAAAAGCGTATACAAGCCAGTTGCCACAGGAATAATATGGGAGTCGTACCGGTTAGTGAAGTGTGCACCCGCCACGCTTGTCATGAGTTCTGTTGCGGGACGCGCGAGATACGTGTCAGTGAGGTACTCATCCTTGTAGATGGCTCGTAATATGTATGGTGCCGTTGCTGGCTGCATGGTCCAATATTTGTTTTTGTTTTTGTTGATGTTGTTATTTTTTTCTTTTTTTTTGATGGCTTGTTAGCGAGTGAGTAAACGATATAACTAATAGTAATGATAGATAAAGAGATAATTTTTTGGCAGATGAAGTTCCTTCTGCTCCAACGCTGCGACTTAGCCTAGCCAAATATTGTGGAAGGTGGATTCTGATAAATTATAGCTAATAAGAACAAATGGCGCGCGCACTACAGACGGTAAATTTAAAAGAAAATGCAATAAGTGATAGAATAAAGAATAAGTGCGTGCAGTGTGCATAAACCGAGAAAAGGAATGGCACATGTACACAAAACAAGAAAGCTGATTTCTTCTTTACAAGTTAAGCGTGGGTAACAAACAGCACAACAAGAGGGAAGGGGGGGAACATAAGAAAAAAAAAAAAATAGACATGCACCACTCCAGATATGTTCACAACAAGAATCAACAAAATGTAAACAGTAAAAAAAGCATTAAAAGAAAAAAAAACTCACACACAAGGGGAACACTAGGTGTTAAGAGATGCGCAACTCATAGTTGAATCATTTTGTTTTTTTTTTTGACAATTTTGGCAACGTCTACAAAAATAAAACGGTAGGGGGAGTGAAAGAAATATGACGGTGCTCTGCAATAAACTGAAAGACACTTCGTGCACTTCACGCAGACACGTGCCACACCCTCACCTAAGCTGAACAATCTTATACATATAGATAACATATATACATATATATACACCAATGTTTTGCTTTGGGGGGTGGCTATGTGTACCTTTAGACGCGTGCACATTTAAATGGATCCACTCTCTCCTTCCTCGCTGTGTACAACTTCATCATTTTGTGCTGTTTCGTCTGCGATAGTCACGATGACTGGCTGAGAATCAAACGATGGGTGGAAAACCGCCTCGCGGTCATACTCGCTGCCCAGCCCACGAAGAGATTCTCGTATATTCGCGCAGATGCTGCCTTGATCATATATATCCTCCTCCACACGTCGCGCTACATCGCCGCTGGTCCTATTTTTTGTTATCAGATAGGCATGGAAACACGACAGAGACCCAGTCAAAAGCGCAACACCAAGTGCAGCCACGATGAGCAACACCTCTAGGCAGTACGTATCAAAAAAAGCATCACCAAAACTATGTAAGCGGCGACAACGGTAAATGAAGCTCCAAACACCGCCGATGAACATGGTGAGCATCTGGGCAAACGCGAGCCACACCAAGCACACATAGCTACGGTAGTTGCCAGCGCCAATGCAGATGCCAGTCCATGGGCAGTGATGATCACGGCGGTCAACGCACACGTCGCAAACGCGGCAGTGGACGCTGCGAAGCGATCGATACCGATGGCAGCTGTAGCACCAACGCAGTTCCACCTTAGCGCACCCCACAGCGCCGCCGGGGCGTACGTACACAACTTGGGCTACCTGGGGCTCGTGCAGGGGAGCATTCGGAGGAGGGGGAGCCTCCTTGGGCCGGATGCCAGGATTCGAAAAACTGCACGTGAGCAGAGACACTAAAACAGCAGGAGCAAGAATACCCGCAATAACGCGTGCGGCGGTGATCTCGTTGGTATAAAGAACAAAAAGGAGTGCAGCCACAACCTCAGCAACGAGCGCGACTAATAGTAGACGCCAGTCTGGCCCAACGAAGATGCGGCCCCGTAAAAAAAATCGCACAGTCCCAAGTGGGTGCAACGGAAAAGCAGGAGAATCTGGCTGAAGCATGCCTTACTTCCAACTGGGAGCCTAATGAATATATTTACTGTTGTTTTCGTAAGCAGATAAAAAAAGAAACGTCGTTTGAAAAAAAAATGCAGTTTTCAACAAGAGCTCACACACTGAGTCTGGTAAAACGCCGTTTCCGTCTAAGTGAGGTGAGCAGTGCAACTTTTCCTTGTCTTACTTGATTCAAAAAAAAAAAATCGTATATTTTATAGCTATTTTCGCCCTTCTTTTACTCGCCTTCAGTTTGTCTTCACTACACAAATATATATTGCCAAGGCCAGCAAGGGGTGATTGTCCACTCAGGTAAAAATGGTAGGTGCTAGCTTTATATATATAATGAAGGTTCACAGTGATAGACACGTATCCTGTAACAATACAAAAAATAATAATAATCAGTAAGAGTGTGATAGAAAGAGAGTATAGAGACGGTGCAACTATAATATCTCTAGTCTCCTCCAAAGTACTAGTTAAAGGAAAAAAAAAGGGAAGGAAGCGGGTATTGGGACACTAGCATATAGATGTATAGGAGGATCCACGAACTGCGCCGCACAAAAAGTATGCGCAGCCCTGTGTGTGATTGCGCAAGCAGTGACTGGTGCCACACTGCAAAAAAGGAGAGTTTAGCAAAAAAAAAAAAAAAAAAATGACGGAAAGGATGTGATAAAAATTCGCACGGCGTTCCTGCACAGGTGGCACAAGAACAGAAAGGAAAAGGATAAGAAAGAGAAATACAGCAGAGTGCTGTAATGGCGTCGTGCTATATGGTGCGAGCAACTGCACCGCGGACGTGCAAACAAAAGTTTATATTTAAAAATGTTTTTTTTAAAAGTCAACGCTTTATGCTTGAGAATGATGTGCAAGACAGAAACTGCGATAAAGTAAAGCAAAAAGTTTTTTAAAAAGTATGTAGTTAAACCAAGTATGCATACATTAGGGAAAGAGAAGGAAGTGGTAGAGCAAGCATTCGTGGCGCGCGGCCCATGCTACGCATACACGCACCGACCCCCTCCCCTTGTTCTCCTTTATTTTGTGGATATCCCCCACATATGCATGTCGTTAGACTGTGATGAAATGCCCCCTTATTCATTCATTCTCCCTGAGAGAGAGAGAGTTTGCACTGGAAAAGAAAAGACCTCTATGCCTTCCTCTCTCTCTCTCCCACCCTCTCACCCGCCGCTACTCTACTATACTATAGTAGTCACAAAAGTGCTTGCCCAAATAGTCCGCGGTAATCCAGTGCACAGGAAATACCTTTTCTACCTTAAATCCGTACTTGATGAGGCTTGCTTCTAAATTCACGATCTGGTTTACCGTCCATGGAAGACATATCACGTGCGGTGGCGCGTGCGGCTCGCCTTCTTCGTTCATCGCCGCAACTTGATCCACATGGTCACGCAGTCGCCCCCACCCCACCCTAGCTTCACCCTTGGTGGCGGAGAACGCCGTTGGCTTGTAGACACACTGCACCTCAAAGGGAGTAATAGCCTGCGTTACATACGTGCGCCATCCCACCTCAGCGCCTGCAGGGAAGAGCAGAGGGGGCTCAAGATCAGTCCTGAGAATATCCAGGTATCTATGATGAACCCCAAGCGCAGGGAACGTGTCCTCCTTCAAGGGCAGAAAGTCAACAGGGGGCACCTTGTCAATTTTTTCAAAAGTGACGCCTTCCATGAGCACACTGTCGCACGCCTGCGCCACCTCGCCGACCTTCGCAAAAAACGCCTTCTCACCCATTTGCGGGCACGGGAGTGCAATAACAGAGACATCCCTCTCTGCACAAGCAAGTTCGACGATATTGATGGCGTAGCTGTCTTCGCTGTCCGCATCGGTGTAGCGCACGCACGGGGGAGGGATTAACTTGCGATAGGCACTAGGCACTTCCGTCATCATGTGGGCCTCAGTGACACCACGAAACCACTCCAGTATCTCCGCTCGTGACATACGACGCCAGTATCGCAAGTACATATACACGAAGTAATCCGTGTTGAGCGACGCAAACATAAGTGCAATGAGTAGCACTACCAGCATGATGCCTACTCGTACCATTCGTTGATACATGGTCGCCACATGCATGCTACCCAGCACCTCACGATCAAACTTCTCTCTGTCCACCAGCAGTGCGAGTCGGCCAGACTGCGGCCTTACGAAAGGTTTTCCAGACTGTGTGCGTGATGTGGCAGTTGATTTGGAAGCCCCAGTAGAGGTGGGAGAGGAAGATAGAGATGCTGTGGATGCTGAGGTTGTCACTGGAGCCCCTCCCTGAGCTTGCAGCCACGACTGCAGCACTGCGTGCTCTTCCTGCACCCCTCGAGTGCAAAGCCATGACTTGTGCCCGTAGTAGCGCCGTACCGCGTTGATCTGGCGAACCAAAAGCACTTGCCGGATAATGGGAAGCTGCAGCCAAGGCCTGCCCGGCAGTGGTGCGTAGCGATCCAGCACTTCCTGGATATCTGCCTTGGGAATGTATTTGTTATGCTTGTTGCGACGTGACAGGGAGTAGCACTCGGCGTAAAAAATCTGACTCGCTTGATCAAAGCGGAGCTTGCGAGGAAACGTGTGACGGATCACCTCTATGAACGTGTTCATTGCGACAACGATATATAAGCTACTGTAACGAAGAAGAAAAAAAAAAGGGTAAAGAGGAACAGGTGTGTCTGTACACGTATCTGTGCCGTTGACACCAGTTCAGTACAGACAGGTGATAGTGCTAGGCAACAACGAAGAAAAAAAAAAGACGCAGTACTCAAGAAAGCGGTATTTTACGTGGAAGGCTACGTGTGTAAAGATGCAGTTGGTTTTAGTATATGCGGTAACTGTATATATAAAAAAAAATGTCCCTCAGAGATGAGATGATGCGTTCATACTGTAAACAAAAAAATAGTACCAAAAAAAGAAAGAAAAAAAAAAAGAGAAATGGTACAAAGAAGGGTGAAAAAAAAATAAGAAAATAATAGCTTTGAGTCTCACAGATGTAACGCCATGTATTTTAGTAGGCAAAATGATAATAGTAAGACTTGATACTGCAACTGGTGCCCTGGAGCAGCACGTGTATAACTCTGTAGCGCACCTTCCGCTCTCACCGTCTCATTTATTATAAAGCATTCATGGTAGCAGATATGTGATCATGATATATACACATGTAGAAAGCGTTCATTCACTTACATAGTGGTGCTTCATGCAGTCAAAAGGCTGCTGCTCTTCCCTCCTCGCAGCGGCACCGCGCTTACCATCCCCACTTACGCTTTGATATATTTCTTTCAGTACCATCCTTCGCGGGGGGAGCCAGAGTGCCAGCTTTGCTGTTAAGGACCAGAGATTTCGGCGCTGGCTGGTTCCCCAGTGTCTTCGCGGATTCCTGGTCGGTAAACTCGCCGGTTTTGGGGTCGAACCCTTCAGGGAGCGCGTAGGGGTCCCTAAAGCTACCCCGAATTTCTTTCATTTTGGTAAAATAAAAAGAAGTTAGAAGGGCAATCGGTGCAATGAACGCAAGTGTGTAAAAAAGGAGAGTCACCTTATTCCTCTTCATGGAGTCACGGATGTGCCGCTGTGCTAGCGGCGATTCGGCATCCGCCACCACCTCGCGTGCCTCCTTCTCCGCAAGCCTGCGGTCTCGCTCCATCGTAATGTTATATCTCTTTGTTTGCTGGAGGGTTGGTGATGAGAACTAACTATCTTATTTTTGGGGGCTCAACGCCACTTCTAAAATTATCCTTGTTGCTGCTAAAGTGCGTGTTCTGGTCAGATACCCCCCGCCCCCACGTCACATGTAGCACTCCCTCTTTACATAGTAATAGGGAAAAAGTAGAAAAAGGAAGAAAAAGCATGTGTAGAGTGGGCAGCATAGGGGATGAACAGATATGGCATTCAATCACATTTTAGAGAAAAAGATACAACATCATCAATGTGATAAGTGGCATGTATACATATATACGCAAAGCAAACTATATCACAGAAAAACAACAGAAAAATGAGTATGTAGCAGTGCGTGTCACTACAGTGTTTTGCCTTCTATCGTAACAGAATTTTTTAAAAAAGTATGTGTGGCCAAGTGAACCCATTCACTGTACGCCTACTAGAAATAAACAACAAAATATCCAACTAGCAGCATTCTCTTTTCTCTCCAGAGTACACGGTCGTGTAGAAGTAATGCAACGCACATACGTCATCACTGCACATCTACCTCATATGTGTATCCCTCTGTGGAAGGGCATTAGATACCCAAACACGCCAAACAGCAATAAAAAAAAATACAAACACAGTACATCACGCAGTGCATGCACATTCGTCAAAAAAAAAAAAAAAGCTAGACTGGGAATAAAATACAAGCAAGCTACATAAAAAATAACTAATGTGTGAAGACGTAAACACGAACAACAACATAGGAATATATATATATATCATTGTATTCACCTGAGAAAATGGTAAAGCTCCCCTCCGCCTCTCCCTCCATACTTTCTCACTGTCTCTCTCTCTCCCTTGTCCGTAGAGTATATACAAGCTCAGATAGCGCGCTGCTCTCGCCACAGACGAAGCTCAGAAAAAAATACGTATACTTTACCATTCTAGCCCGCTGACTTTATATATTATCTCACCAATCTTGCTTTTTTTATATTATTTACCATTGTGCAGGAGCCCTAGCGGTACTTTTGAATTTCACCACTATTCTCTTCGCCGCCAATATCGTAGTGCTTGAGGCCCAGCCACTCCTTCCACGAGTTCTTCCGCTGTGTCATGTAAAGTTCAAAGTCCTTCTCGTTACGGCGCTGCCAGATTGACATCTTAGCGCGCTGAAGCCACTCAGCTTTCGCGACGTAGTTAACGTACAGAGGACTCAAATACGTGGGGAGAACAACAAGTGCCATCATCGCCATAGTAAACCAAAATCCAACTCGGAAGGAGGTGCGCAGGCCAGCGCGCTGAATATTCTGCGCGCGCTGCTTCTGTCTGGGTGTAAAGAAGTTATCTCCCGCCTGCGCGTTCGTGGCTGAGGCGTACCCTTCTGGCCGCGGAACTGTTCCAGGAGCCTTATTCTCCATCTTTGTGAGCTGGAATGTATGTATATATATATAAATGGAAATAAAAAAAACTATAATTACTGTAAAAGGGAAAAAAAAGAAAGCTTCAGTGAATGCAACGTCAACTACTATCGTGCTTCAGTTCAAGATCAGCAATAAATAAAAAAAAGGGAGGCAAAAAAGCAGAATAAAAAATAAATATATAAGATACTAGGGCATATATATATTTATATATAACGTTTGCAGTTGACAAAAAAAAAAAGCAAACACGCATAGAGGCCGAGCTATTGTTTCAAAAAAAGGAGGTAAGAAAATGTTTAAAAAAAAAAAAAAAAAATCAGTTCTGATATCTATGATAGAAAATTAGTTTTGAGAGTCTGAGTAGAATGGAATCACTGGTGCTGTTGCCGTTGCTGCCTCTTCCTCTCTTCTTCGCAAGAGCAACACGACAGATTGAAATGCAAATACCGTCAGGAACACCAGTGCATAAAGCGCAGCCAGCTCCTGCCACGTTAAGAAAAAGAAGGCACAGGTCCATGTAGATACGTGAGAAGTGTGTGACGTCCACCACGCACCGTGCAATCGTCTACAGCCCCACGACTCGCCAGCCTGCAGTTTCTCCCCTGCTCGAGATCCCGTGTGTAGCAGATCATCCTGTGCTATCTCAACAGCCAGTGAGTCTGCAGGAGACACCAATGTGCCTCTGTGTGCGCCTCGTCCACGAAGACACCCAGCATCACTTGTATTGCAACTGCTAGAGGCAAGTGTAGCACAAGCCGAACTGACGCGCTCTAATGCAGAGGCGACATCAGTAGTACGTCCAGACATCACGCGTACAGTACTGCTGTAGCGCTGTGTCCCACACGCGTGCCACACGCCATCACTCACAGGAGCTGCTACAACCGCCTCCACCTCTACCTTTACATCATGTGTGCCAGCGCTACTCCACTCTGGCCTGTCGGAACGCACCTGGCATCGAGTAAACAGAACCCTCTGAGCGAGACCGCAGCTAGCAAGAAGCGAGGCGTCAGCGGTGCCTACAGAGGTACTGCTGGACTCGAGCAGCAGGACCGCTGAAACCGGAGAAGATGCGTCAGTAGAGTAGGGGAGTGCAAAAATCTGAAGTCTCGAGGTATGGCGGGCTGGATCTGTGTAAACAACAGCTCCAATGTTGGAGTCGGAGCTGAGACAGCCCGCAGTGGCAGCGCCATCCCCAGCTTGAGTGCGGAGGGGCAACAACCACGGGGCCGCAGCTTGAACGGGAATGAGTGATGGGGGGGAGAAAAGTGGCTTCTGAGACTGCCCAAAGGCGGGGGGATCGCGTGTCAGCAGTACCAGCCGCGCGCTCGTTAGGGTCTGCAGGAATAGCACCACTAGTGCTGTGGTGTCGTGCTGTGTGGTGAGGGAACGGGGCACCGCGCGTGGCGAAGGAACTGCAAGTAGGGCATGGCAGCTTCCTCCATATGGGCCGCTGCGCATCCTGGCGCGCAGGATCTCCTCCTCACTGGACACCAGGTGTAGCGGCGCTCTCTGCCAAAGGCCCCAATCTACAGGCCAGATCAAGAGAGTGCTCAAGAGCGTAAATGTGTCCGCGCTAGTGCAGCCGTAGAGGATCTCTGTAATGTCCGGCCCAAGGGTATATATCTGTACGGGTCCCAGCGTCATCTGATGACTGGCAGGCTTTCCAGAAGCACAGCGGATGCGAGTTTTGCATTCTGCGTAAAGTGGATCTTCAAAAAGGCGTCTCTCTCCCTCTCGTGCTAGTGGCTGGAGGCTAAACAGTATGCCCACCTCCCGCTCAGCAGAAGAAAAGTTAGTGATATCACCAATGCCCGAGTTGACTAAAGCGGCATGCGTGTAGTTCATTACGTGCCTAACCGTCTGCCAACTGATGCGTCGAAGATTGCGCGTCAGGTCCCGTTCTGGATCTGCCGGAGTAAAGAACTCACAACTCACGTTCTGCTCCTCTGTTCCACTGGCGGTGTAGAGTCCCAGTGTCAGCAATGCAATAAGCACCGCCAAGGCTTGAATGAGTGTTGCATTACGTCCCTTTTTATTGCCCATCATGTGTAGGTACAAGAGACTTTAAAAAAAAAAAAAATCTGGGGTTGGTGTCCTTCTTTTTGCAAAAGAAAAAAAATTGAAGTAGCATAACGAGAAGTACGTAAACTGTGTGCAATGCCTGACAGAGAAAGAAAACTTAATAATAATATAAAAGCGGAGCAAGCTACAATACAAACCAGGTATGCCGTAGCGCAAATGTTTCCCGTAAATCCGCCTTATCGTGAAGTGTGATTTTCTTTCCTTCTTTCTTTCTTTGAGTAAGTCCCTTCAATATTAATCCACAAAGGACTCTATAGTAGTAGCAATACAGCAGCAGCTGTTCTGGCGCGCTGGCATGTTACTTGTGCTTGAGCTGGCGCGCCAAGACCTTCTCGCAGCACTCCGGCTCAGGACAGTACCAGCGAGTGGTAGAGAGAGACACGTAGTCGCGCAGAAGGGTGTTAGTGATGCCCACGCAAGAGCCGTGATACCACCCGCCGCACTCTGCACACCGCATCACTCCACTTGTGCCAACATCAGTGGACGTCGGGCAGCACTTGAATGTGCCTTCAGCAGCAAAGGACGAGGAGCTGTGGGTGCGCTGCGCCACGCACTCCGGACATAAGTAAAGGCCATCTGCGGGTACCTTCGCCTGAGTGTAATGCTCAGCGCACACCATACATGGCGTTCCAGTTGGAGCACGCGGGGCTGCTGCTTTGACGGCTACGCTAGCTCTGCCACTGGTATTGTTGTCTAAAACCTGCGTTAGCGGCTGCGCCTGATGCCAGTCCCCACCTGTAATGGCCTCGATGGCGTTATCGAGAACGCCATCTAGTGCTCTGGCCTCGTCGCGGAAGGGAGATGACACTCCCAAGGCAGGATCCATTGTTTCTAAAGTAAACAATTGAAGCGCTGTATGTATATTCTTCTGAAAAAGGAGGGGGGGAGAATATGTGCTGATAATGTGAGGTTGCGATACGATGCTATGGGACAGCTACTACTCTGCAAGAGTGCAAATATATAAAGAGAGTAGGAGGTGGGTAAAGTTTCGCAGTGAAAGCAACCACAGCCAAGATACCAGCTACTGTATACACGCACTCAGTACGTTGTAGCCCTTCGCAGTAACGCATGTGGACAAGCACACACTCATTTTTTTTAAAGCCTAAGCAGGTATCGCATAATAATTTGATGGACATACAATCCCCACATAAAATTCATATAAGAACACCACAAGCATCTGAAAAAAAAAAAGCAAGCATCCCCGCTTTACTTTAGGCTGGTGAGCAGCTATGCACAGCTTGGCCACATCGCAGACAACGGAAAGATCCAGAGGTCTGGCTGTCTAGTAGACGACTCTTGACACAGTAGTAACAATACAGATGGCCGCAGTTGGATCTCTGGCTAACCGTCGGCGTCTCACGGCACACACAGCAGACGGAGTCACGCCCAACCAAGTCTGAGCTCGGAGAAGCCACAGATTGGATGGAACGCACCAGGCGGCCCAGATAGCGGCCCACGTGTAGCACGGAGAGCAGCGAGGTCCACGTCTGCCACCACATGTGCTGATTGAGATACATGATGTTAGTAAAGCGTTCCATCTTCTGGCTACCATAGACCATTTTGAGAGATAGCAGACGCTCCACCAACGTACGATAGCGCCCCGTGGCAAGAAAGTGAAGGGTGTTGAGCAGGGAGAGAGTAGACCAGGTGATGAAAGCATAGCGGAACACCTTGGCAATACGGTGACGTGTTGATTGCGGTTCTTCCCTCCCCCAACCCTCGTCCAGGCTCTTGCGCTGCAGTTTGCGAGCAAGATAAGGAAACACAATAGTGAGCACCGCGTGCACGAGCAGCAATCGGCGGTGTGGGGCAAGGCTTGGGACGAGAGCTGTGGTGGTGCATAAGCCAAGCTCCCTCGCACGTTCCTCATCACGCATCACAAGATTCTGCAGCCTGTCGCCAACTGACTGCCCAAGACGCCAGGTGGAGAAACGGTAGAGCACCACATCCAGCGCCAGCAGAAGCTCCTCCTGGTATGCAAAGCGGAGGTGACGGAGTTGGGAAATGTCAAAGATAGCAAAGAGGCCAGCGCGCAGCGTGTCAGTGATCTCCGCTTGAGCTGCAAGGGCATCAAACTGAAAGACGCGCAGAACTTGATTATCAGGCAACATGGAAAATGCACGCGAACTTGGGAGTAGCTCCTGCTGCTTGGCAACGGTATCAAGCGTGTACTGTGACGCCACTGCATCTGTGAGCCACGACATGATCTGCTATTATATGGTAGGTGGCGACAACAGAGAGGTAGCAATTTTAGTAGTAGTAGTAGTAGTAGTAGTAGTAGTAGTAGTAGTAGTAGTAGTAAAAAAGAAGAAGACTCTGAATAAGTTTAACTGGGGCGGCCTTTTATGTAAACAAAATTCGATATTTTTTTATGAATACCAGCGTAGTGGTGAAGAGCTTTGATGTGTGTGTGTGTGTGTGTGTGTGTATGTGTGTGTGTTTTTTTTCCTCGATAGATATAAGGGTCAACACAGACGCTGTAGACAGTACGCTTCAGAAGGTTGAAAACGTTTTTTAAAAATTCCATCAAAAAAAACATGAGAATAAGGCAAAAAAAAAAAGTTAAAAACAGGTACAATATTGGAAAGAAAGGGGGGAAAAAGACCAATAAAGGGGAGATATATATTTGTTCTCTATTGCAACCTAGTGCTCAGGCTTATCAGTTGAATCGTGATGAGTCTTGCGTTGAGTATCACAGTCTATCTAAAAACAAGCTAGCGGGCATTCCCTGCGTCCTCTATCCACTTCTATGTGTATGCATATTTACCAAAAAAGAAAAAAAAGGAGAGAGCGGTGTGCCTTTTAAAAAACGATATTCTTCACGTGCGCTGCTTTCTCAATGCACAATGCGATCTGATCCATGTGCACGCAAGTAGTCAGAGAAGACAGCAGCGGAGTTCGCTCGGTTCAGCAGTAACTGGTCAAGCGCAAACTCCTGCCGCTCAATCTCCTTCGCGCACATCTCTGAGATGGCGGCCCAGTCCTGCTCCTCGCGTCCTCTGCTCTCCTCCAGTGTTTGTTGCAGGTCAACCTCCAAGCACGCAATGCGCTCGTTAATGGCCTGGTTGCTACTGCGTACCTCTCGCAGGTCCTCATTCAGCCTCCCCACAGCGCTCGCCACCACCTCTTGGGTTTCTACGACGTGCTGCTCCAGCGCCTCCACCCTCACGCTCATTCCCTTCTCACAGACGGACCTACTTTCCTGGGCAGCAGTACGCGCTGCGTCCACGAGGGTTTGAATGCGAGTGACGGTGGTATTCAGCTGCGCCACCGCCGCACCACGCCGGATCTCAGTCTTTGCATCGAGCAGTCGCTTCAGCTGCACAAGTACAGCATGTGTCTCTGCACTGGACGCGGAGTGCTGAATGAGATTGTCTATAGTCGCTATCAGCCTAGTAGCGGTGGGGCCCGCTGATGTTGGAAAAGGCAAGGGCTCCTCCAGCTTGGTTTTCTTGCGATCTTGCTCGCCGTCATTGCGGCTAAACAGTGCGGTGGGCTGCAGGGTGCCCAGTCCGTCCTCCTCATCTTTTGACTTCTGGTTCCCTCCAAATGAAATGGGGCGTTCAGAGATAGAAATTTTGGGGTCCGCAGGAACACTTCGAGGAGGGGATGGCGGTCGCTTCACACCGAAAGAACTAGCTGGTCTTGCGGGTTCGCCACCACGTCCTCCAGAGCCTTGCTGCAGCTGATGTTGGAACTCACGTCGTGCCTGCAATGCAGCCACTATCCATGAGCGTATCGGAGACTGCTTGAACTCGCTGAGCTTCTCCACAGACATGTGCAAAGTGACGGTGTCCATACCACCGGTGCGACTCAAAAGGGCCTCTAACTTTACTGGAAACTCGTCCAGTTTGAAGATGACCCGTCCGTCCTTGCCTAGTGTTACTGAACGGATAGAACGGTAAGGAATGGTAACGTTGTCTGCGTTGGCAGAGGTGATCATCACGATGAGATAGTGAGGCGAAAAGTAGGCATCAGTGCTCTCTGAGAGAAGCGTATCAGCGGCAGCCACCTCTGTGAGGGGGTAGTGCGCCACGTCCGTGCGTGAGGCGTTCATGGCCTCAATAAGGCCCGACATACGTGCGAGGAGCGTGTGATCGTTAGGCAGAGAGCGTAACTTGCTCAGGATAGAGCTGGGCAGCGCGCCGTCCAGTTGCATCAAAATTGATTTATTCTGCCGAGAGACGCGGAAGAGAAGCTCCACGCACTGAAGCTGAAAGAATACATCCACGCTAGCGGCGCAGCACACCCCCACAAAGCGCCACGATGCAAGGCGGGATTTGTTCTGCTTTGATCCCTTCACAAGATTGATGAGGGCAGTGGCTATGCCTCGCTGCGTGTGATAGAAGCGCATCGCCTCCCCAGGGTCTGCGTACACACGCTCAAGCGCAGAAGCCAGTCCCGCCATAAAGAGGCTACCACACGTTTCCTTGATTGCATCGCCATCGCACAGGCTGCTTAGCACCTGAATGAGTTCCACAGTGCCCGCGCTATGAAGAGGAAAGGCTCCTTGCTCCACCACCACACGGAATAGAGAGTGTATAGTCTGAAGAAGCGGTGCGTGCAGCGCCATTGTTTTGATGCCAGTCTCGAAGGAATCCTCACTGTGTGCAAAGCCCTCACAAAATAGCTTGAAGAGAGAGCAAAAGGCAACCTCGTCCCGCGCAGAGAGAGCTTCCTCAGCGCGCAAAAGAATGAACGAACTCTCCTTGAAAATGCTGCGCACCTCAATATCATCTAACATCTCTGGGCGGCGCAGGATTGCATCCACCGCATCGTGCAAGGCACCAAGTGGCTGGCCCACGATGTCATGCATATTAATGCGGTTCTTAGCTGGTTCACGCGGCATCTTTTATTTTTCCCTCCCCTCCTCCTTCAGATACGGCGCTTGCTGTGTGATCCTCCTGACAGAGTACAAGCAAGTGTATATATGTATGTATGTATGTGTTTGCGTGTGTGTCTACAAGTCTGTCACATGTACAAGTGAGAGAGCAAAGAAACGCCAAGCAATAACTTCTATTAATATTATAGAAAAGCTTTCAGCAGAGCAAAAAAAAAAAAATTGTTCTAATCTTCAGAGAAAAAAAGGAAGTGTTTAAGGCTTCTGTCGCTACAGAAATGAGAAAAAGGGAGGGGGGAAGTTGGATGGAACAAAGTTTTAAAAAGTTATTTGTAGGTGAGAATCATCAAGCATACGCACATTGGGCATCGCGACAGCTCAATCAAACGAGGTGGCCTCCGCCCCCTCAAGAGCCCCCCCCCTTCTCCGATCACCTCTCACACACAATAATGAAAGAGTAAAGTATTCAAGTTTTGCAGCGCAATATCGCACACCAGAATGTGAGCAACCCTTTAAATTCAAAGAAAAGGAAAAAAATGAGAAGAAAATGAAAAACAGAAAAGCACCAATCTAGCACAATGATCTCAAAAAAAAAAAAAAAATTCAAAGAACAGCGATATAGTAAAACAAAAAAAAGCGATGTGACGTGATAACTTCTGCAGATTTCCCATACAAGGAAAGCTACCTACCTATATACACAGAGAGAGACAGACAAACGGTCACAATAGTAAACGCACTGAAAAGCAGTTATCTGGGTCTGTGTAGTTTCACGCAAGCAGGGGTGCTATCAACTGCTTGTGCCCACTCAAAAAGTGCTTCAGAGCGCAGCAGCTCGCTGGGAGGCATCTTGTCGTACAACTCAAGCATCTTGGCAGACTCGTCTATTGACCCGGAGACAACACCTTGTAGAATAGCGAAGGTGCACAAATCCATTGTTGCTTCTTCTGTAAGAACAAGTCGCTTGCTCAGATCTGCTAGTGGCACACGCACGAAGCTGCCAACGTAATGAATGAGGCAGTTGAAACGCAGCCGATGAAGAAGTGGATCGTGGTACACACATAGCTCCGGATCATCCATGATGGCACCGCGCTGCGTGGGGCTCTCGAGAATAGCGAGAAAGCCCGCCACGTCATCCTGCAAGAACGCTTCCAGTAGCGCCACCACCGGCTTCATCTCATCAATATCAGCGCACGCACGAGTATCGCTGGCAGCAAACGGGTTCACTGGTGAGCCGCCAAGCATCCCTGCCACTACTAACCCTTTAAGACACGTCAGGCGATGCGCATCGCCACTCTCGTTGCAGTAGCTGTACGCAAGAGAAAAAGATTGCTGAGCCGCACTCCAATCGCCATCACGTGAGAACATGTACCCTGCGTACTCAGCCACGCGTCCCAAGAAGCGCTGTGGCAACATCCCAGCGTCCTTCATGTTCACAACGGCGTAGTACACTGGACGCACCAGGGCGTACTGGCGCGTTTCCGTGTAAAGGCGCAACTGCAGAGAATAGATGGCGCACAGCTGAGATCCTTGATACTGCGTCGACACATCTTCGCTCGCGGTACACCACTCCTTCGCCTCAAGGAGGTGTTTCTCAGCTTCGGTGTACGCGCCTTGATCTAAAAGCGACGAAACATGACGAAGCAACACATCAAGCCACAGCTTAGAGTAGTTCTGTTTGTTGCCCCCTGAAATCTCCAGGGCAATAGCCAAGACCTTATCCATGTACTGAGGTGGAATGCGTTGGGCTCGCTCAATAAATTTCGTAATAGCTTTCTGTAACGCCGGCGCATCTACGTCCTCGTGTTGAAAATGAGCAATGCGCGTAAAATAAGAAAGCATCTCGTCATACTTCTCCGCGATACAAGTCGCACGCGCAAGCACCTTCAAGGCCTTGAAGGTCCACTTGCCGTGGTGCGGGTCCTCTGCCTCCACCTCCTTAATAAGTTTAATGCATTCGTCCGCGTCAGTGTGCATCATACTCTTCCCTTGAACATACTTGCTTTCAAGAAGAGTTTCCCAAGTTTCATCGGCCTCGCCTGCGCCGCCGTCGCCCCCATCACCACCCTCGTAGTCGTAATCGTCGTAGTCGTAATCGTCGTAGTACTCCTCCTCCATCGTGGGTGAGTAACTAATGGTAGGATGTAAAGGAAGAATAGCAGCACTCGCCTCGACGAAAAAAAAAAGCTCAAATAATGATTGATGAAAGAAACTCTGTAGCAAAAGACACCTCAGAAAAAAAAAAGGGGACATTTAAAATGTATATAAAAAAGAACTGTATCGCCTCACAGTAGCATTGAAGATTAGAAGAAGTGCAAGCATGGCTACAAAGGCCTCAACACTAGCGAGCTTGTCAACAAAAACAAGGCCCAAAAGAAAGGCAAAAAAAAGTCTCTATTGTATGTTTCATCTAACAAAAGGATATCACTGTGCATAAAAAATAATAATAATAAAGTACCTTCATTTACCATGCCAAAGCCAGCTCCTACAGGAGGGTAAAAATACAAAGCTCGAATATAACTGGAACTCCTCCTTGCAAATGAAAGCTAAAGCAACTTTGTCTCTAAGATACTATATACTTTCCCCTGATTATATATATTTTCTCTCCTCCTGTCTCAGTTCTCATACATCTGCAAATAGTCAGCAATATACATCATCCAGCATTGTGTCATGCAACGCTGCCCTCGTGGCATGACACTCTCTAAATTGGCATCCATGCACTTTCTTTCTCTCTCTAGCTCATATGCATATCAGTACGTGAGGCAAGTACGAAACCTCCTCCAACAGCAGCAGCCCATTATATTTTTTTTTTTGGTTGTTTACATTACCTTCTCTCTCTCTCTCTCTGTCTCTCTCTGTACACCCACCATCACAAAAAGAGATGATGAGATAAAAAGGTGGAGCAGAGAAAAGGTTCTTCTGTCAAAAGTATCTATATCTTCCGTAGTCTTGCTATAGTGATAACCATCGCTCATGCTGATGGTTTCCGGCACATACACGCACATATAAATATTTGTATATATATATCTGCATATAATAGAGTTAATTGTTATACACACAACTCTCATAGCTAGGCACCATGTACTTGATGTTGATGTACGCATCCTCACCACCGTGCATCTCCAGCAGTTGCAGTGTCTCGTTCACAAGATCACCCACGTCGTCCCTCTTGCGCTGTCCAAAGTCAATCGCATCGCCGCGAGCACGCTTCTTGTGCGCGTTCTTGAAGAGGTTGAACATGGGAAGGATCTGGCGGTAGTAAGGGACGAGCGCCTCGCCAATGAGATCTCCACTGACAACGAGCTGTTGCAGAATGCGCAAAGTAGCGCAGACAATCTCCGGATGGCGGGTGTTGAGGGCAGTCTTGATTGGAATGATGAGCTGTGGGATGGTGGGAAGGATCTTGGGACCGCCGCGCTCAAGCAAATCCAGGCAGCCTTGTCTCGCAAGGAACATGTACGGCTCCTCAGTCTCGCGGATGCCATCAAAAAAGATGGGAAGGTAGTGGTGGTAGTCAAGCTTCTCCACATCCACCTTCCAGTCAATAGTTGAGCGGCTACCGTGGGCGACAGAAACGGGGAGGTCGCCGCGATCGTAGTAGCGACGGAACTCGGTGGGGGGAATGCGGCGGCGCGTGAAGGCGCCTGCCCTTGGAGGCTTGCTGTTGCCAGCTCCGTTCACAGAAAAGGCTTCGGCAGGGGTCTCACGCGGGCGGCCCTTGTGCAGAGAGCTGCAAGCACCGCCAAAGCCTCGCTTGTTGCCCCGATAGGCAAAGCGAGTGCCGTTGATGGCAACAGGAGCGGCGGCGTCCTCGCTTCGCATAGCGCTTGCGCCATTGCTAGACGAGCCAGCTGGGGAGCTTTGCACCTCGTAGCCAGGAGGAAAGGCACCGAAGGGGGACTTGCCGGCAGACTTGTTGTACTTGCGCTGCGTAGGGTCCCTCTTGGTTCCCTTCACTATAGGCTGGATCTCGTAGCTCATAACGGGTAGAGAGGAGAGGTTAGTATATACGATTGTGCGCACTAGGCGATACCAACTTGCTAGTAAAAAATAAAAACAAATAAAAGGCACATTTATTTAGAAGAAAAAAAAAGAAGAAGAAGTGATTTATCAAAAAGCAGCAGTAACTCAAACTATGCAGTAGCGCTTTCTTTTTCATATGCAGTAAACGCGAATTTGCGCCAATTATGTTTGCTGTAATTGTTGTTGTTTTTTGATCATTAATATATAAATGGCTTTTCTTACTCGATTATCAATAGTGGACCAACCCCCGCATTCTTCTTATTTACACTCTCGCCATTCCTGTCACCAACTTTACTCATGCTCCTCCTCAGTGGATTTGTCCTTCTTTTCGCCCATCAGTTCTGCAACATCAATCCCCTTGGCTGCCAACTGCTTGAGCTTCGTCTTGTGCTTGTTGCTATTGATATGCTCCTTCCACTGGTTTGGCGACTTGAACGCCTTCTTGCACGCCGCACAGGTGAATGCTGTCCGCTCCTCTTCCTCGCCGTCATCGCCGCCAAGCATGGCAAAGCCAGTCATATTGCCGCAGCCGTGTGCTTTTCCCTTCATCATTTCCTTTGCCTGACGCTCCTTTTCATACAGCATCTCCAGAGTAGACCCATCCATAGCCTCGCCACGCGCAGCGCGCTCTTCCTCTGCACGTGCCTCTTGCTCGGCAGCCTCGGCCCAAATCTTCTTGTTGGCCTCACGGCGACGCTTCAGCCTCTCCATCTCCTTCTTATCCTTCTCCTCCTGCTTGACAGCTTCTTCTGTCTCCTTTCGTGCCACCTCGGCCTTCACGCGAGGATCGCGGCGGTACACAAACTGGGCAAGGCTACTCACTGTTTGTGTGTACTCCTTCTTGGCAGCATCGCGTGTCTTTTGATTGATGCGATCAGCCATTCTGCGAGAATAGCGGTCCTCCATCTCGTTCACTTTGTACTCGTCCTTCCATGCAAACGTCTTGACTGTGCTGAAATTGCGCCAGTGACTGTAAAACTTCTGCACTTCCGCCCACTCAGACTCACTATTGCCAAAGTTGGGCCACGATTTGGCACGTGACTCGTACTCGCTTTCCTCCTCAATGATAAGATCAAATACTCTCCTGTAAATTGTATAAAAACCCGTGTCAGAGTCATCAAACCCATCAAAGCAGCTAGAAGTAAAGTACTCGTACAAGTTCACGTCGTCGGGATCGCTGTTGCCATTGTCGCCCCTTAGAATCGCTTCACGATGCGAGTCGTACCATGCGCGTTCATCCGCATCACTGAGAATGGAGTAGGCATTATGCACCTCCTTGAACAAAACCGCAGCCTCCTGCTGGTTGCCATAATTACGATCTGGGTGATACTGAAGAGACTTCTTCTTGTACGCACTACGAATTTCGTCAAAAGTGGCTTTACGATCAATCTCGAGCACCTCGTAGTAGCATCGTTTCTTTCCTTCTGTCGCCATGGCTGCGCGAATTGTGTGCGGATTGGTTCTTTTATCTATGATTCGCCAAATTCAGACCCAGCTACAACTCTCAAAACTTTCGTACCATTTTGAGTGTGAAAAGGAAAGAAAGGAGACAAGGAAAGAGAAAGAAATAAATACGACACATCAAAGATCAACAAGAGAAAAAAAAAAACTTTAATGTACAACATTATATACGTGCCATGAAAACATAAGTACTTGCGTGATGAATACTGTTGGTCTTTTCGTGAATAGGATACAGATACCACTATCATAAAAGTTCTATTTGGCGGTGTCCCTTCTATCTTCCAGCACGCTTACTCCATGATGGGAAACAAAGAACGAATCATTCGATTGCCATTCACCAAGTCTGTTGTACAAATCAGTAAAGTATGCGCACTTCCTGACTTTGCTAATTTGGATTGGACAAAACGCATCGCACTCATTTCAGCTGCAGTAATGCCGCCAATGACAAACACGATGGAAGTCTTCGCGGTGCCCAAGATAGAAACGTTATGCCGTAGCTCTGCTCTTTCGCCAGGCAGCAAATCAACAAGATTGTTGGCACCATTCCATGAGTGTGGAGTAGACACCAGCATCTCGATCAAACGCACTAAATGGGAAGAATAACCGCTATATGCGTACGAAATGTCAGTGGGTTGTTGCTCATTTAATGCCGTGTCCCAAGTGCGGAAGCACTTGCGCAGCGTTGCGTAGCTTGATGTCTTCACATCTGTTTTCATGAGTAGACCACACTTTTCCAGCGAGAAAAAGATGGAAATGATAAGAGGAATGCCATATGAAAGCATCATCATTTCCTTGAGGGTATCGTACTCCCTAGGTCTCAGTCCACCATTAACAACAGAATAAAGACATAAGATGCGAAGAACATGCTCAAGTACTTCACGACGATTAATAAGATCCTCAATAAAAAGGAGCACTTCCTTGTCATTTACTTGCTGGATTATGTACTGCTCCATCAAAATGCGTTTGCGGAACTCAGCTGTCTGTGTGTGCTTCCCAATTTCTGTAGCAACCGTTGTATGGATGCCAATCAGCCGATGCATTTCCTGCATCTCTGGCAGACCTTTCATGAACTCTTTCAGCTCCTTCAGTTGATGCACCTCCTTTCTCTTTTCATAGCTCTGTTTAACCCACAGCGACTTTTGATACAAGGAGGCACCCACACTAGCAAAATTTTTGTCTCGAACCTCTGCGAAGATTCGGTCGTTGTTGTCAAGAATTGTATGCCGTAAGTTGCCCGTGCCAGCACTACCTTCAGATAAGGGGAAAGGAAACGTTGCCTCACACGCACTAAAGTCGTAGAGTTCGTCGATGAGGCCCTCATACGTCAGTTGAGTCATTAAAGGTGTGACCAAATCCAATGCGCGGTCAACAACAATGACATTATCGACCTGCGAACTAAGGTCAGTAAGAAAGTCCTTACCAATGTCTTTTTCCATATCAGAGAGCATCCGCACAACACGTGCAGCACAGTTTCCTTTGCCCCTAACATGGCGTACAGCTCCAAACTGCGTGGTTTGCAGCTTCAGCAGCAAGCGAGCCATCCATTTGAGTGAAGTGATATCTCCATCGACGTAAAGGTGCCTAAATATTCGAGGCTGCTGCATAAAAACACCAGAGCTTTCAAAATACGCAGCATCAAAATCAAAATCGCATAGTCTAAGATTTGGATACAATTGCTGTAGTTTATATTCCTCTCTTAAAATTTGCGCAATCATTAAAGTCATTTGTGGTGCAAAGTAGATGGAGGGAATGGTTCTCGGATACTTTTGCAAGTAGAATAGTAAGTGTGATACTAAATAACGTGTTGATTCAACATTTGGGCTGAGAAAGTACGCTATATGTGACGCTTGTGGAGCGTCATCGTTTTCCCCAAAAAGTGAAAAGATCCCAGATATATTATACGTGCTGCAGAAGGTCTTTGAAAAAAAGTCCAAGTACTTGAATGTTTTCAAAATGGTTTGTTCGACAAATAACACCTTTGACGACTGCGCAGTGAAATCACGCTTCATCACTGCAACCAAATCGTCTCTTGTGGCGTCATTTAACACTTCCATTTTCTCGTCTACTCTTCAATACCTTACCTGTTATCACTTCCACAACTGCGCAAATGTGCACACTAAAAAGATGAAAAATAGTACCAGAAAGCACCAGCGAAAAGTGGGAAAAAAAGCATATGTTTAAAAAAAATATTCTCACTAACCAACACAGGAATACACAAAATGATGAAACAAGGAAAATTATTTGGTATCAATCCGCTGCAATAATTTTCATTAAAGGAGATGACTTACTGCACGCACAAAGCATATACTAAACCTCATTTAACTCTAAAAGGAGCTGGTCAGCTATTCAAACTTGTAATCCACCGCACGCTGCCGACGATCAAGCACATCTTCTCAGAGGGAAATGTGTAGTGCGTCGTCGTGATAAAAAATACGCCAGATGCTTCAATGGATTGCACTCGCACATAGGCAAGCGGAGTCTGAAGAAGCGCACTTCCTGTCTTGCTCACGGGGAACAGTGCTCCAACGCAGCCCACAATTCCTTTTAGTTCTTCGCCCTTCACTCCGCTGAGTACAACTTGATCATTTTCGTCCTTTAACTGATATATATCTAGGTTTTCAAGTGTCTTGGACCATCGTGCTTGATACAAGTTAATAGCACCGGAGCCGCCAAAATATTCCTCAAATTTGTACGGCAGCATCGCCTCCGAAGGATACGCAGGCAGAGTGCAGTACATTTGAGAAATTCGGTCAATTCGTGTTTTAGACGCCGACTCGTCCTGCTGGGCCATGCTAAATTTCTGATAAAGTTTGTGAAACATGTAGTCATCTCCAGTGCAAAGAACATTGGAGACATCGTAACGATTAATGATGTCTGCGACAAAATTAACACCAGCATTTCCTCGAAGTTCCGGAAGAACAACAATTGCTCCACTTGCGCCATACAGGTTTCCGACATGTCTAGCAAGTCTTCCCTGAACGCAGCTTAGCAATAAGTGGGTATAGTGCGAATACGATGCAAGCATGCTCCCCTCGCCGTCAGGGCCAACTTTTTGCGGATCTGTTGCACCAACGAAGTACGTGGTGGAAACATGGCTAAGTGATATGACTTCATCCACGCAAATAGGATACTCTACAATAGCAGCACCTATAGAGCCCGGGATGCCGATGGATTGAGTAGCTCCGCAATCCAGATCCACAAATGTAGGCTTCCACCCTGAGCGGGCAGCATAACTGCACAAAGACCGTCCTATGACGCTGCATCCGCTAGATGCACCACCACACACAATAATAATGGGACCAGCTGTATGCGAAGTCTCAGCCTTCGCTCTGAGTGGATGCATAAGGCAATGATATTCAACAAGTGGTCGAGTGAGCGAGCGCGTCGACGATTTGAAAACATTCTTTAATAGCTGCTTGGAACCTTCAATCCAAATAGTCGCAGTGGACCATGCAAAAACATGAACAGTGCTTCCTGGAAGCAATTTGTACGATACATCCACTGTTAATGGTGTTCCGAGCACATCAACACGAGGTTCGGCATTCCCTCCAGCAGCCTGAAGTTTAATTGATGCAGAGCATCGTGGCTCATGAATTGGCACAACGATTGTCAGCTCACCGTCTGCGACGAGCGATGCGAGAAGATGTCCCCCTTCAGTCTCTACGAACGGCCGAATGTTCATATGGCTTCTAGAAATATGGTGCGTAGAACTCCTTGGCAAGAAAAAGGAAAAAAATATTTATTGGATAGCAAAGCAGACAAATATGTATAAATAAATCAAAGAGTTGATATGGCCCTTCAGAATAATATGAAACAATAATCCCTAATGGTGACAAACTTCTTTTCTGAATCGCAGCTCCCATCATTTACAACGTCCCCCCCCCCCCACACACACACACCAAAGCAACTTTAGCAATCAGCCCCATTTTCAACCCCATGTCCAGCTATGATGCGAAAAAGGACACTGCGGCGGGGGAAGTGCCACCTTTCCGTTTTTAAATGTGCCCATATAAAAAAAGCGAAACATGGAGGCAAACAACAAATGATTTTAGAAAACTGTGTAGCACGCCTGATTGCTCTAGCTTTCTTCATTGTTTATATATAGTGTTGTGATATGTTGCTTTTTATCATTGTCTTCGACTCCTAAGTATAATCGCTTTTTTCTCTCTCATCTTCTTCTTTTTCCGTCGTTTCAGTTTTTTTTCCTTTGAGAGCGATAGATAGTTTTATTTTTCTTTGTTATCGTCTTCTAGAAAATTGGCAGCATGAAGTGTTGCAGAAGGCTGTTACTCTCAGCGACTGCAATTGTGCGTCTTGCGCCGGGAATGCTCTCCCGTTACGAACAAGAAGCTTTTGAGTCTCAGAGGCGGTTTGTTGAGTCGACAACGTACCCTGGTCCAATTAGAACGGCCACGCCAGGAGACACTCGCTTTTATGCCGGCAGCATTGAAACAATTTTGCAAGACAACGATCGACATTACTGGCGAGCGGTCACTGATGATCCCCAAGTGCAGCTGCTTATGCCACTGCGTATTCGGTTCAAGACGAAGGTATGGGTGACATCGAAGTGGGAGCAAAGATTGCAAGTTGTTCAGGTGATGGTGGCACGCGATGCAACCGTGCAGGATCTTATCGATCAGGTGAAGATTGAAAATCAATCCCCGTATCTTTGTACATCTGAGGTTTCGCTTTCCATTGAAGGTAAAGAATTGGATACAACCAAGCCAATTTCTTCTTACAATATTAGCGAACATAGCCGCATTGACGCCATCGAGGCCGACGATCATCTTGTTCATACCGAGGCCCACAGACCCAAAGATTGGAATGTCGATGAAATTACGGTGGACGATGCAACAAAGAGCCCATTTAAGGAAATGGGTATGCAGCCAGCCTCGAATCTTGCGCCTAGGTATGAAGGTAAACCAGCCGGTTTTTATGGGAAAAGTGACTATAGTGGTATGAAGCAGCGATCTTAGTTGAAAAGGTAGTATTTAATGCGTACCCTCACATCTACGAACAATTAACAATGTTTATCTTTTTCTTTTTTTTTGTAAAGTGGTGAGGGAGTGGCATTCCGCTTTGAAAACTTTCGTCTTCCACTTTTTACAGTCCATAGCAAACTGTTACTTACGCAGTGGCAGAATATTCTTTAAAAAAAAATAGTGCGTTTTTTGCTTCCTATACATTTCCATCTTTATCATAAGCTTTTTTTATGTATGAAGACTCAAAACAATTCATTTTAGATCCTATCGGTGTTCATTAATACATTTTGCCCCATTAAATGGACATTGATAACGATGCAGCTTCTACAATAGGAATTTTAGACGACTTGCTATTGAAGTATGGGCGGCAGCCACAGTCGT
This sequence comes from Sergeia podlipaevii, assembly GCA_030849805.1. Lineage (NCBI taxonomy): Eukaryota > Euglenozoa > Kinetoplastea > Trypanosomatida > Trypanosomatidae > Sergeia > Sergeia podlipaevii. Next base: position 61,841 of record JASANZ010002178.1, read on the forward strand.
CTTTGTTAGACCCTGTTCATAAAGCAAGCGCATATAAACTGCCAGCCGATTTTCAGAAGCCGCTTCAATGCTCTATGTCAACACAAACTGAAGACACAAGAAAAATCAACAAAGCTATACAGGTGGAGGCGGCATCAAAATCATCATTTTGCCAACACAACCTAGAACGTTTTCACAAAGGGACGCAAGTGGAAGAGTTGGACGATCGAGATCGTGATATGCCCACTGACAGAAATCAAGCATTTACGCACCTTGCTTCACAAATCAAGATGTTTGGTCACCTAGGGTTCCTAAATAAAGATACGATGGGGTTGACGCTACAGGAGTTTGTCAACGCACTATCGCAAGACGACTGGGCAGCCTGTTTAACTAGATCTGAGAAACAGAGATATCTGTTTCTGTTAGTGGATTTGCTTGTAAATAAGGAACAGTCTGATAGATCTGCCATAGTAATGGATGAGGTTAATGATCGACTAGATCTTTACTTAGGGCGCGCTGCGACGGCTGAACACCACAATAAATTGTTGGCTGTCAATTGCACCGTGTCTGAAGAGCTATTGCGGCGGCTGGATGATGTTTATGCGATGCTAAAGGATTCTTCAAAAGACTCACAAAATATAGATGCTAAGCACTTAAGTATTGTTGGTAGTTCCACAGATGAAGACTTTGATGATCTTCAAACATTACTACACGAATGTCGGGATGTGCTTAAATGACTCATAGAAAGCTGTATTCGTATGGATATATATATTTACGTTTTTAAAAGAAGGAAAGGGGGAAGAAACTGATAAAATGACAGATCGTTTTTTATCGTCTCATAATTTTAACTGACTCATCCATTGCCACAGATTCTTTTTTCCTGGTCAGTCACTGCCAAACTGTATTTGCTTCCACTTTGAAGATGTTCATTTGTCTCTTTTCAATAAAACTGTACGCTTTTTTTTTTTCTTTGATGACAATTACAACGAGGCTGCAGAAAGATACTTGATTGCTTTGTAAAAGCACTTTTGCTTTTTTTTAAAAAAAAAACGTATAGCAATTTTTAATAGAATCAGAAGCAACGAAAAGGAAAATGTTACCGTATGTTTTTGTTACGATTCCTATTGAAAAGACAGAGAAGCCTGGGGCAAATGCGCACGAAGAGACAAATGTGTCACCCGCTGCCATCTCAGAACTCAAGAAATTGCGTGAAGCGTTCATTTCCAAGTCTGAAGCACTTCGCTCGTCCTTTAGCAGAAGTGGAAAATCTATTGACGCTCTTTTAGCTACAGATGAGCTGCGAACCAAATGTGTTGCCGAACTCTCAAATCCGGCGGACGACTACGCAAGCAAGCTAATTAGCATTGTGAAGGAAACCCCGTCATTTGGAAATTTGAATTACTATCGCTGGACCTCTACATTTATTGACTCACCAGACGTAAGTTATGATGACTATCGTTATGAATTGTACAACGTGTACTATAATGTGGGAGCCGCCCTCTTAAATATATGCCATTACATTATGTGCGTGCGTGCAACTGTTGGATCAGCTGCGGCCCTTGAAAGGGAAACATACCGGCTACTTTTGTGCACTGCTGGGTATTTTCACCTTGCCTCCACACTTAGTGATGCCATAAAGGCCAATCCGATAAGTGTCGCTTTGGTTTCACTTCCTTTCGACAACATGACTTTATCTTGCTCGCTTTTTGAGGCCATTGCGTTGGCACAGGCACAGGAAATTGGCGCCAAGAGGGCCATTAGCGCAGACGAAAAAAGCACCTCTGATGTTGGCGCGCGGCTTTTCCATCAGACTTCTTTATTATACCAAAATGCAAGAATGCTATCCCAAAAGTTTATTTCACGAATGGAAACATACAACGAGTTATCAAAGGTGGTCATGATCAAAAATGATGTGTTCAGGGTTCTCTCCTACAGCTATGCTGCGTCATGGATGCTGCAGAAGGACGCCTCAAAGGGTCTCTGGCTTCTAGAAAAGGCAAAGGAGCAGGGTACTGTTATCCAAGAGTATTTGACTATGCTGGAAAAGCATAAAATAAAAACAAAGACCAACTTGACCCCTTTTGTGCAAAGCGCAAATGATATTTTAAGGCGTAACTGTGATCGCATCCTGCGCATCAATTCCCTTGTGCATCGAAGTAAGTGCGCGACAGAACCCGTTCCACTACCCGAGGCTGTACAACTTGCTATACGCGCAGAGAAGACGCTACCTATTGACCTTCCTGTATCTACCCCAAGTACATGATCTGTTGTATACATATTTGTGTGTGTGTATGTGTGTGTGTGTGTGTGTGTGGCAACAAGCCACTTTTTTCATTCTTTTGCTTGCCAGTATCTCATTTTTCCCTGCTTTATTTCGCGAGTGTTTATGAAAGAGAAAATTGAACAACATAGACGTTGATCCGTCACAACAGTTATCAGAAGGTGTATCAAACCAATTCAGCATTTTCTACTCCTTAAATGCTATGATTCAAATTGTACGAATATCACACTTGCATTCTTCTCAACTTTCCCTTTTTTCTTCTTTTCCTTTCGTCCATACCTTTTTTCACTCTCCATAGGATAACGAAAGTAGTTAATTTCTTTTCTTATCAGGAAAATAAGAAGCCCTTAAACTATCCCAAACACAAAATGCTCGCCCGCAGCTTTATTCGCCGTTGG
>JASANZ010002179.1:0-64524 GCA_030849805.1 Sergeia podlipaevii
ATGACATCAAAGTACCATTATTTTATTCACTACTATTATTCTATTTTCTTTTCAAAGTTTAGTAATCATAAAGAGCGTTCACGCCATTGTCGCTGTGGTTGTGGCTTGTTTTACATCTTTCTTCCTTCCTTTTGCATTTTTAGAAAAAGAGAGGGGAAAAAATAACGAAGCACACACACACACACGCGCGCGCACATATATATATCTTACAACTGCAAATATCTTTACAGTTTTACAAGTAAATCCAAATACATATTACTTTTGCATACTTGTAGCTCTATCGATTTCTCACATAAAAAGAAAGTGGGATACTTCTTATTATCTTTATTTTTTCTTTCTTTATCTTATTATTTCTTTTTATTCCTGACTGCTTTGCATCATCTTTTTTCCCTTTGCCTGTGATCCGTCTGAGTTGAGTCCCAGCTTCTGTTGCGCAGCAGCACGCGTTCTGTGATAAATAAATATATTGAAAGAGAGAGGGAGAGAGGAAGGGAGAGGAGGGGAAGTATAAAGAGAGAAGAAACAAAATAAAAAGTGGTTCTTCTCTTATTTTTGTAAACAGTTAGCGTGGATTGAATTTATAAATTTTTTTGTTGTTCTCGAAAAGCAGTGTTGTTAAGGGGTGTGCTACACGTTCCTCTTGCGGTATTTCGATATCGATTTATTTATTTATTTATTTATTAGCTGAGGAGCATTGACATAGCATAAGAAGAAGAAAAAATAGTTGTTGTTTTATAACGTATATATACATCTATCGACATTTTGGCACATAATCAGGCGATTGAGTGATCATACAACGCATTCCCTCCTTTTTACATATATCCAAAAAAAAAAATGGGAGGAAACCAGAATGCAAAGGGCGGCCGGCATATGCTGCCTTCCTTCTTTACGCTTGCTCTTCTAGCAATGCTGCTCATAGCCGTTCATCCTCTTACCTCCAACGCGGCAGCGTCGCAGCCGTCGTGTCCTAGTAAATGGTTTGAGTACACTCAGGTGATCCCCAGCAGCAGCAGCAGCGCTACGGCTTTAGTAAGTAGAAAAATGTGTGTGAGGGCTATACGAGCGGCTGCCATGCTAGCTCCCCCTATTGACATCGATAGGCAATGTCGTAGCATTGGTGTGGAGAGCGGCGGTGGTGAAAGTATGACGGCGATTTCTCCTCGCACGGTATCAGTGCACTCACAAGAAGAGAATGAAAGGCTGCGTGGACTCTTCTTTGATCCTCAAGACGGCGATGAGGGCCCAATTGGTGGCGCCCTTCCTCCTTCCTCTGATGACATTGTTGTGTTAGGCGGTGCGGCCGGGTTTGGGGACCTGCACTGGTTTGACGGCAGCGATGATGACGAAGATAATGAGAAGGAGGAAACGAGAGAGGGAAAGCGCGCGGGTGCAGTCCAAGCACTGAGAAAGAAAAGAGGTATGCTGGAGCGTAGTAGTAGCCGAGCGCATCACCGGTATTCTAATTTTGCGTCTGGAGAGGACTGGGCCACACGGTCTGGGTGTATTGCTATGCAGAGGGATGGCACGTGGGTGCTGGTGGGCTGCACGGCTCCCAGCAGGCCTTACTTCTGCTCCTTTCCCTTCTCCGAGCTCCCTGAGAATATAACTACTAGCACTGCTGCGCCGGGGGAGACAAACAGCACCGCAGCGCCGGGCGGAGACGACGAAGACGAAGAGAAGACGCTAGTGGCCTTGCGACCTGCTGTACCACAGCCGCCTCCGCCATGCTTAGCAGGCTGGAAGGCATACACTCCATCAAGAAATGCTAGCGCACCTTTCGCTTGGAGGGAGGAGGAGGAGCAGCAAGTAGGAGACGTATGTTACAGGTTCTTCGCTCCTTCATCACGAGAGGAAGGTGACGGTCGGCGTGGCTTGCCGCAGTCTCAGGCAGAGGTGTTCTGCCACAACTTTCACCCCATTGCCACGCTCACGAGTGTGCTCAGCAGGCATGAGGAGCAGTGGATTAGACAAGTGCTCCTACCGGGCAGCGCCGCGTACGTGGAGCTTGCTCGCCAAGGTCGAGTCTCGCTTATTAACGTTGGTGGACGATTTATCTACCACGGCCGTATTGGCAGCTGGAGTGCGGACACGTTCTACTACAATCAAAGCGAATTTGACGCCTCAGCCCCTTCGAGCCCGGCGTGGCCGACGGATGCGAATCATCTGTATCACAATTGGGGGCTTAATGGACAGCAGCCTAGCCCGGACTACGGATGTCTCGCGCTCTCCACACGATCCAGTCAGACGTGGGCTACGTCGAATTGCCAGTCCGACTTACCTTTCATCTGCTCCTACTTGAACGATGGGAGCTCCTACCCTTCACCGCCACCTGATGAGAACTCTTCCTCCGCGAGTACCGACAGCACTACCGAGGGGCCTGTTCCTACGGACGAACCAGAGGTGCCGCTGTGCCTCGATGGGTGGACACACTTCGCGCAGGGCAGCACTTGTTATCGCGCCTTTGATAGCTTTCTTGTCAGTAGTAGGTGGCGTGACGGCCGTGAGCGCGTCTCCCCATCCGCGATGGAGGACACCTGTCAGCAAGTACTCACCCGTGTTGCAACGGACCCTTCTCTCGTACACGCTGCTGCTGTCCGTACGCCTGAGGAGAGCGCGGCGGCTGGGCAGTCACTCTTTGCCTTCTTTACCTCCAAGAGCAAAATTCCAATTCATGCCAGCAGCAACAGCAGCAGCCAACCTCGCAACGATGCGGAGTACAGGCTGAGAGGAAGGCAAGAGGAAGAAGAAGAAGAGGAAGCACTGAGAGCCATCATTGGCGTCGCATATAGGAACAGTGGCGCCTCTGGGCATTACTTGGACGGTTCTGGTCTCCTACCGCCTTTCCTCGCCGAGATGCTGTGGGCTGCGTATGAGCCCCTGCAGCCTCAAGGGTGCATCGCTGTAGATACTCAAGGGCGGTGGTATTGGCATCCGTGTGATAGCAGTAGTCGTGAAGCGGCCGAAGCGTTTGTTTGCCAATACCCAGCGAGCACGCTTCGGCCTCTGAAGCCTGAAGAAAGCAGCAGCAGCAGCAGCGAAACGACGCCTTCGGACTCGTCCTCGTCCGTGCCTGGGCCAACGCCAGATCCATCCCCGGAGGACCCCGTTGCTGGGCGTGTGTGTACCAAGTCGCTCAACGGAGCATCGCACCTGGTGGTGTCTGCGGGTACAATCGGTGTCTACACCATGGACCCCTGCGAAAAGGACAAAGAGGAAGAAGAAAACACACGAAAAGAAGAAGGGGATATCAATCCCGCTTTATACGTGTATTTTGCGCCTGTCTCACCTTTCTTTGAGTACGGCGTCTTCCGTAGCACTGGCAGCAGTAGCCTCGTCATGGGCTTGGGTAACCTCCCTCTTGACCCCATAGAGCGCGGACGTCTCTTTGGTCAGCTTCTCTTCGATACTACCACGTACGCACCGTGTGATGGTTTTAAGAAACAAGAGAACATCTTCAGAGCGCAAGACGGGCGTGTGGCGGTGCGGCACAGCTCTGTGCGAGAGCTTGGCTATGTATGTGTATCCGCAGATGGTGTGCACTACAAGCCGAGTGGCGTGACGTATGAAGTGGTCGGGGCCTCGCTCAAAGGCTTTGTGCCGCTCGTGCCACGCGTGGAAGAGAAAGAGAAGGACGGTGCACAGAAGGAAGGGAGGGAGCCATCGATGACTTCTCCCACGTCGACGGTGGAGTGGCTTCCGCCGTTGTTTTACTCCACTGAAGAACTGAGAGAAATGATGAGGAAGACGAAAAGTGCGAGCAAGAAACTTGGTGACACCCTTGCGCAGGCTCTCGCGATCCGCCGCTTCACGAGCGGCGTGCTCCAGCTTTATGTAGAGAGCAGTGTCGGGCCAAACTACAACCACACTTCGAAAGACCGCCAACAACAAGGAAAAGAAGAAGAAGAGACTTATGGCGACGACGATGGGTCTCTGGTCGAGTACATCCGCTTTTCCTCCTCCGAGGACTGCATGCACAGCAGCTTTTTGCTACTGGAGAATGACGTACGCGTGGTGGAGGTCGGTTCCGCTTACATCGCTGAGAGAGATGTTCAGCAGCAGCAGCGGGTAACAGAAGGGGAGAGAGCAAAGAGCGCGTACGGCATCACTTATCAGCAAGCGGATGCCATTGCCGTCTCGCGCTCCTCGCTGAAGCGACTTACAGATCCGCAATCTGCTCAAGACGAACCGCCTGTTGAGTACTATGTGTGTGTGGCGGTGCGCAAGGCACACCCTCACCATGCAGTGCTCCTCAACGACACAAACACAAGGACAACAGCTGACGAGATGACGCACATGGGTGAAGTTGCTATGGATCGACTCCGTTCCCTTCGCTCTATGGGTGTGCTAGGCGAGCCGGTGACTCTCTACACCGTTGTGCCAGGCTTGAAAGTGCATGTTACTGCGCCACCCGTGTCGGTGCAGGGCATGTGGGCCTTGTCTCCGCGTCCCACTCAGCGTGCGTCGCTCGCACGTATTCCGGCTGTTCAAAGCAACAGGATCTGCTCCTCCATAGGAGAGGAAGGAAAGAACCGGTATCGCGATGAGATTGTTTTATGCACAGGCATCACGTGTGGAACAGGGAAGCTGAATCCTGACGCGCTTGGTCAGGCGAGTCGCTCATCCATCACCGTCCCGCAGTATTCGTCGCCAGTCATTCTGCTTGATGGAGCAGGGCTTCAGGAGGGCATGAGCGTGCTTCTCTCCAGGGACAAGCACCGCTGCGACCGAGAGCAGGAGAGTCTCGCCACAGCGATGGATCCTTCCATGACAGCAGCGGCGGGAGTTCCGGCTTATCTGGATACAATGGTGCCCATCAGCGTGGTGGAGATGGACGTGTATGATTACTTTGTACCGCAGTTCACTGAGGAAGGGGAAAGAAGAAGAGGAGATAAAGTTGGTGAGAGCGCTGATGTAGTGGCAGCGGCGGCGGGGATTCGCTACCGTAACGTGAAGAGCACGAAGCAGGTGCCCTTTATTCAGCTCAACACGAATCACACCGGCATGTGGGGTAGCAGTAGCCACAACGACAATGGTGATGGAGAAGATGACAGCGTGACGTGGTACGTCTGTCTGTCCTACGCCACCACAACGTCCTTCGTCTCCCTCAAGTCATTAGAAATTCGTGTGCAGCGGCAATCTATTGGCGGAGTGACGGCCTCCAGCGTCGCCGTGAGCAGCAGTGGAGTAGGAGGTGAGGAGCAGCAACTCGATCCGTCTAGCGCGAGCGTGCATCTCAACGTAAACGTCGGTTTTGCGGGTCTGCTCAAGCTGTGGGGCATGGACATGAGCATGTGGTCGGAGGCGACTATTCAGGGCACCCAAGTGGCGTTCATGGAGCTCTCCTCCTCTGCTGTCACCTCGAAGACGCCGATGGGAAGCGGCACACTGGTGGGGCAAGTGTGTCCAGATTCCGCCCTCGCCGGAAACGCGCAGAGAGTTCTCGGGATTGTGCCCGCTCCGCGAGTGATCAGTGGTGATTATGATGACACACATAGCAGCAGCAGCGTGTATGAGAGACGACGCACGTGCACCTGTCCCGACACCAACTGCAGCACGTCAGCAGCAACAGAGAAGCAAGAAGAAGGTGGTGAGGAAGGCGAGCTCGAGAGCAGCTTTGCCGCTGTGGTTATCCCTCAGGGCTACTTCCCGGAGGAGTCCTCGTGGCGCCTACAGCTATGCCTCTCGGTGCCTCGTCCGTTCTCGGTAGAGTCCACTGGTCGTGTCTTCTACGCCACGGCAGCGACGGTGGATGTTCGACCGATCGAGCTGCTCTTTGTGGGCCGCTATGGCTTCAACTTGTCTTCTTCAGCGCCGTCGCCATCATCATCATCTGCCACCGCCACCCCCAACACCGTCGTGACCATTGCTGAGGAGTCAGAAAATGTTGTGTTCCCTCTCATTGGGTATGGACTACGCCCCGACATGACTGTTTTCTTCTCCAAGAGGCCCTGTTATGGACAAACTGCGCTTGTCGACCCCGATCTGGCGCGCCGCCAGAGTGTCCTGAACCTCACCGTTACCACCGCTTACGATCTGCCGAGCAACTACTGGGCCTCCCTTGCAAGCGACGTACTTGGGGGCGAGATTCCTTCCGGCAATAGCAGCAGTAGCGGCACTTCAAAGCCATCTTCGTTGCTTGCGAAAAGCAATGGAGGGCAGACACAGCCTCTCTTCATCACCCTCACGAAGAGCGAGGTTACCACACGCGCAATTGCTGAAAGGCTCTTCAGCATCAATGAAGATGGCAGTCCATCATTGGAGCGACGCCCCTTGCACATGTGTTTGTATGCTCCCGGCACTCGCAGGGAGGTGTTTCCTACTGCGTTCCGCCTAGTCGTGAAGACGCCCTACGTGGCCAGTATTTATAACAACCCACATGATATACCGCTCATTGATAAAACTTTGAGGCGTCACTCAACTGAGGAGAGCAGCGTGTCACTGATAAATGGCCTAGGCACAGACGACGGCAGCAATACCGAGCCTGACAGCACTGATAAGGCGACGGTGATCTACGCGGCCTACATGGATATCATAGTGGAGGGCTTCGGCCTCAAGGAAGGCCAGACACGCTTTATACCAGCCGTGGACTGTAGTAATATATCTAGCTTTCTCTGGCGTGCACCGGTGGCGGTCTCGGCGATTCCGTCCGGCACGATCGCGCGTGGCTTCTCTCCTGCAGAGCGCTACGTTGACCCCCAGACTTCCATGTCCTCGTGGTTTATTCCTCTCAACCAGGCTCACACGACGAGGGTCGGAGCAAAGGATTGGCCCTTCGCCCCGAGCGCGGGTGGCACAGTATCACGCTTCGTCTGGTGCGTCCGCTACGATGATGACGGTGGCAAGCAGGAACAGGAGGGCTTAGCAGGAGGAAATGAGAACGATGATTCAGGCAGCGCTGGGGACGAAAATGATCGGCTTGGAGGCTTTGTCTCCACTGGCATTCCGTACTCCCTCGCCATTCCCGCCGTCGATGGCTTTAAGCAGATGGATGGTTCCGTGACGCAGGAGCTTGTGCTGCCTACGCAAGACAGTGAGCTTGGACAGTGGCAGAGCATTCATCTGGTTGGCCCCGTCGTTGACTTCACGTTTGCGGTTGGCAACCCACTTTACATGTTCCTTGCCGAGGAAGGACTCTCGTGCAAGGCTATCAAGAACTACTACTTGGAGAAGGGCCTGCTAGCAGAGAAGCTGATTATTGCAGTGGATGGGTCCGCAGTGATGATGCCGAATCACATGACCTCGGAGGGTATCTTCAAGTTCTGCACCAGCGCTGTATATCCCAACGCCCGCTCTGCGACGCTTGGAATTGAGTCCGCTCTTCAGTTTTTTGAACTTGGCCCGTTACGTCTTCGTTTAGTGAAGCCAGTCTACTCTGTCCTCTCACTCAACCACACTCGTGCCGTCACGGTGGAGCAGGGGCAAGAGTGGACACTGCCTATCACAGGCACTTTTATCTCGAACGCGAGCTTCATCCGCTTCAAGCGGTTTGGAGAGAGCTGCGAGGGGGCCATGACTGCTGACGGTGCGCTGGAGGATATCGCCGTGCATGACATCTTCGAAGGGTTGCACTTATTCGGCAAGGAGAACAGCAGTGAGAACGGGGAGCCGGATTCTCTTATGCTGCAGACCATCACAAACAGTAGCAGCAACAACAGTACGCTCGGTGTGAATCCCAATCTCTATGTTGTGCTTGAGCGAGGCTTGATCCGTGCCCTTGCCGCCCCCGAGCAGTATCAGTTGTGCTTCAAGGCAAACAGAGCCACTCCGTGGCAAGCCTCTGCTACTGTCACCCTCACCGTTGTGGAGCACATCAGGCGGCCCACAGAGTACGCGTATTTCGCCGCAGATGGGAGCGATGACGTCACGGCTGTGCTGGCCGTGCCACCCACAAAGGTCGCGCTGCCGTGGATCACTGGTGAGGCGGGGCGTGTTAACATGGTTGGCGCTGCAGGGCACGAGGTGGCGGTGGCGCTCTGGTGCCCAGGCGAGGCCACGTCTGCTGATTCTGGTGGAGAAGAAGCAGAGGGGTACGCCGCCGACGCGCCTTGCGGTGATCACCGGCGTGTCATGTTTGTCAAGCCTATGGAGGACGGCAGCGACCCGTGTTTCTTTGACGCCGAGGCGGTTCAGGAAGACATTGTTCGTGGTCCATACGTGATTGACTACGGTGTCCTCACGATACCAGCGAGCATGAGCAAGGAGGGGGTCCACTTCTATCCAAACGTGACGCAGCCATGGATCATGTGCTTAGAGACAGGCCCAGAAAGGTGGCGTCAGCCGCGCAACCCACTTTTCCAGTTGCAGCTCGCCACTGCGACCCCCATTGGGTTCCGAGACTTGCCAGACGACTTCAGCAACACCTCGGCGACGTTTGTGTGGACGCAAGGGAAGCAGCGACACAGCGAGCTTGTGCTGAGGAGGACAGAAGCAGGGCAGGAGATAGACTTGGCGAGTCACGAGGTGGCGCTGGGAGAAGTGGGAGGAGAAGACCGCATGTATGCGGAAGGCAACCAAACACTTTTGTTGCATGCAGAGGACAGCAGCACGGCCTTTTATCTAAACGGGTACGCTATCCAGCGAGGATACCTCATGCGCTTTGGTGCCAACTGTGAGGCAGACGTCTTTGTGGATTCGACGACAACAACAATGCAGGCTGTAGAAGGAAGCAGCAACAGCAGCAGCAGTGATGGAGGGGAGATAGATCCTTTTGATGCAGCCATCATTGAATCCCAGAAAATTGCAAATCCCCTCCTCTACCGTCACCCGCTTCTCATCGAAGATGACCGCGGGCTGTTCCTTATGCCACGAGCGCACATGGCGCTTGAGCAAGCCAGGCCAGTGCCCATGTGCCTCTCCACAGACGGCGGTTTCTTCTACACGCGCACGCTGCTGTCGCTAGCCATCCTGCCTTCTCGCCTCATCCGAGACAACCCTGAGGACGAGCGGGACCTCTTGCAGCGTATCTTCGCCTACACAGTAGTCGTGGCCAGGAACAGCTCTGGCGAGGTAGACCTCACGAGCACAATTGAAACAGCCTTGGCAAGCGCGCGCAAAGATCCCTCGGCGGTACCTGTCTGGCCTCTCCTTCCTGTTGGTACACGTGTGCGCCTCGCTACCACTTGTGACGATAGCGACCAGCCATCCGCCAAGCTGCCTGGGAACGAGGACGAGGAGGAGGCGTACGTGCGGTTGCCAGAGGTGTGGGTTTCGGAAAGGCCAAACGTGATTCGACTCACCGCTGCGCACACAGCGGCTAAGATACGCAGCCGTCTCCGTGTCTGCGCGGTGATGCCCGCTGCGGAGACAGCAGGAGAGAGGACGAGGATCGCTGAAGAACAGTCAAGTAAGGGGAGGAGGAGGAGGAAGAGAGAAGGAAAGGGCAAGAGGGGTACTGGCGTCCAGGCGAAGGCGTCGAGGACGTCGTCTTTATCATCTAATCCGTTTGTCGACACCGGCCTGCGCTTGAAGGTGCTCGACGTCTCCATCGCCTCTGTTACGGTGCATCGATGGGGTGAGAAGACCGCACAACTCTTGGCAAGCCGCCAGGACGACGACGGCCAGGGTGGCATCCGCGAGGTTGTGCTTCGCCGCGCAGATGAAGAACTGATGCTCACGGTGACGCTCAAGAGCGGTAGTGGCAGTGAGAGCGGGGTTGTATGTCGTGGCGGCGATGGCGTCGGGTGCTTGGTGGATCGCTTTCTGTACACACTGGATACGTCTGCACCCGCTCTTCCTTTCTTTTCACTCGCCCGCTTCCGTCTCGGCCGCACGCTGCACGAGTGCCTCGCGCCACCTCCCAAACAGGAGGAGCAAGGCAGTAGCAGCTCGAGCTCAAGTGCTGGGGGAATTGACGGTAAAGAGGCGTCCTCTCAGGAGACGTCTGCTGAAGCGGCCATCGTCACCTTCGACGCCATGAAGGCGGAATTTTCGAATACATCGCTTCGCGTATCGGCCCTTGACAGCGTTTTTGGCCATTTTGTGGCCCCTTTGTCGCAGATCTACGCCGCGCGCGGCGACGTGCATGTGGCAGACCCGTGGGCACCAGCATCACTGTGTCTCTCTGTTGATGGCGGCAGGCACTACATGTCCGTTGGCATCGCCTACTTCACTGCCGACTGGGCACCTACGCTGATGGTGAGCGTAGATAACAGCAGCAGCAGCGTCGCCCCGGGTGAGATCACGGCCTCACCCAGCGCCGAACTCAACCTCAGTACTCTCTATAGAACAGATATTCATGCCTATCAGTACACGAGTGTGTCTGGCATGATCGCAGACACTCGCTACAGCACTCGCCTCAACCAATCCATCCTTCCAATGTCGTCTAGTACTGCTATTGCTAATGCTGCGGTGAACACGTTCCTTGGTGACTTTACTAGCCATGCGCTGTGGACGGGCTTCTTTGGCCGCACTGGCTTCGCTATTGGCGGCCTTCTCTTCCTCGGTTCTGATACTGCCTTTGTGCTTGACACGACGCAAGCCCTCCTCTTTGCGGTCGACTATGTTCGTAGTGGTATCGAAACTGGGCTGCACGTGGTAGCGGAACGTTGGTCCCTGCTGTGTCTCGGTAATGCAGACTTCATCATGACAGATCAGTTCGTGCAAGGGGCGCGGGTTGGCGCTTTACTCGCCGCAGATGCCGCGCAGTGTGTTCGCGGGCTCCCTGGCGGCACGACGTTGCGCATCGTTGGACCACTCGGTACAGGACTTAGTAGTGACGGTATGGTTGGACAAGAAAAGGGTACTACCACAGAGACAGATGAGGACGCTGAAGCTGCTTTGCAGAGACAGATGGCAGAGCTCTGTGGCGGGCTACGTCACAGCACACGCGCCGAGGCCTCCTGGGCCTTCAATGCGTTTGTTATGTGGCCTCAAGCCTTCTCCTGGCGCGCTGCCACAATGCAAACTGTAGCTCTGGCAGCAGCACTTCAGATGCCATCCGCTGGCAAGTACGTCGCTGATGGCATGTATGGCGTATGCATCGAGCAGATGTTGCCCTATGGTATTGCAGCCCCTGTTGCGAACAGTTCAGCAACGGCCTCAGCAGCGTACTACCCCACGCCCGTGCGTCTGCACGTCACCAGCGGCGCGCTCTCCGTTTCCGTGGTGGCACGCGCGAAGGAAGGCACTGTGGCTGTCTTTCAGGGCACCAACGCCGCGCTGCCACTGCAAGGTACCGCGGTACATCTTCCACAAACCCCAGTGCTGGTAGCGCTCGCGCCGGCCTCATCACGTGTAGTTCCTGTATGGTCGTCGGTTGGCCTTGATCGAGCATTTGTGATGCAGAGGCTAAATGGAAACTGTGGTGATGTCTCGACGCTGCGCGACCCGGTCAGTGGTAAGACACGCCTTGCTGCGTTTGGTCATCCCAATCGCACTGATGGAGTTGCTACAGCGGCGGATATCTTGATGGCCACGCCTTGGTACAATGGGCAGCACGGCTGGCTCCGCATTGCCGCCGGCTACACCCGTTACCTTACTAACACCAGCAGCACCGCTTCTTATCTCGTGTGTTATAGTGTGGACTACGGCTTAAGCTTCCAGCCGGTCATCGCTATCGGGGCAGACCAGAAGATGGCAGTGACCCTCGCGGTGTTGCCACCTACTATCACAGGTGTCGCTGCGATGCCGCCTATTGGTAATGGTCGCGGCACATCGGTTGAAGAGGCGCTCTCAACCGTTCCCTCCGCCGCACGGGTGCAGCGACAGTACCTGCTGCCCTCTCAGCAACAGCCCGGCAATTCCTCTGAGGCAGCACCATGGGATGAAGTGATTGTGACAACCACTGTGAATGGTCATGTCGTGCTCGCACGTGCGCCACGATTTTACGCGAACGATACGAATGGGTTTGTTGGCAACGGCATCGGTCTACAGAGTGGTCGAGAGAAGGCCTTTGATTCAGAGAAGAAGAAGGAGGAGAACACAGCTCCCTTGACGGCTGAAACGATGCCAACGGTGGCAGGTGCAGTAGCGGTACTACGCTCGAGCGTGCATGGCTCTATGTGCAGTGGCACCACACTCGCCAACCTGGCTGCTGAAGGCATGAGCGGACGCAATGGAGGAGGCACAGAGGGAAGCGGAGGTGCTTCTCCTCTGGCATTGCCCATTTTCATCGTCAATTTGCACTCTGGTTACGTGTGGAGCGAGAAGGATACCTCTACCCTAAGAAATTATTCTTATTCACTCTCTTCAGGCGAGGAGGATGAGCTGGTGGCGATGATCAATGCTGAAACCAACCCTGTGCTAGCGAACAGCACGTGGCTCGCCAACACGCAGGAGCTGCAGCGCAAATATGGGGCAAGTGGTGGCGTCGTGAGCGTTATTTCGCTCCTTGGCCTTATCCAGCAGCAGCAAGCGGTAGTGCAGAAGGCAGCAAATATGCTTGTTGGTGAATCCTTCGTGGTGTGCGTCTCTACAGATGGCAAGCACTTCTACAGCGCCAATGCAGCCTCTTCTTCTACCTCTTCTAATTCTTCTCAGGCACAGCTGAGGAACGGAAGCGCAGAGGGAAAGGCACAAGAGGCAGCAACAGTAGAACTAAGCGCGGTACGTCGACTAGGAGTGACTGCCCAAGCCGCGCAGGAGCCTACAGCGCTCTCGCATGTGCCGTCCTCCGCATTGCTCCTTATGCCCAACGTGGAGAAGCGGGGCACAAACTACGTGCGCGATGTCTCGCTCCTTGCGAAGCTTCTTGTCCGGCCTAACCTCACCAAGACCCACAATACGAGCGTCTCATCCTCCCCCTTTTCTGCCTCCACAGAGGCTGTACCACCACCACTATCGCTAGAGCTGCACGTCACACGCGAGGCTGTTGTGCGCCTTCAATATGCTCTTGCTCGCCGACTTGGAATCGATGACGCATCAGTGCTCCTTGTCCAGTTACAAGGCGCTGGGTCAGTAGTAGTAGAGGAACGGGAAGTGAGCGACAGTGTCGCGGTGTTGGCACGGATGCGCGATGATCGCCAGCAACAGCAGCAGGGTCTTGATGATGCATCCAGCTCTTTCTCTTCATCATCGTCATCATCATTGCTTTCTGAGAAGGAGTCAGGAAAAGGCGAAGGAAAGGATGAGCAAAGTGTCTACTGGCGCTTGCCGGTGTACGCTCTCACTCTATCCGTTGCTGCGGACACGCATCAAGTTCAAGCCACCAACGGTGGTAGTCGGGCTCTGCTCACGGCACCTGAAGTGCTCTTTCGCGCTGTCCAGCTACTCCTCAAGGACGCAGAGACACAGCATGAGCTGCTAGCACACCTACTTCCCGCGCCACCCACTCAGGGCGGTAGTCACAGGCTGGCGGAAGCCCGAGAGAATGAAGGGACGTACGTGAGCATCGTCACGATGAACTTCACGCTCGCCACTGGTGTGGATCTACATCGCGAGGCCAGCGTCACGCAGGAAGAGGAAGTGCTAGAGGTGAAGTACCCGCAGACCGACTTGGAGAAGCGCTGGCGCAGTGTGCTGCTTGCCATCCCCTACGACGCCGTCCTCGTTGCAGACGTGCCAGATGGCGAAGGCGAGGGGAGTGGCTCCATGGGAAGCCGGTGGCGTGTGACGTGGTGGTCGATCCCACTCATGCTTCTGCTCCCCATCGCACTTGCTGTTACGACGTACTTTGTTTATAAAAAGTTTCTGAGGACGGGATCGAGTGCCCCAGAGACCGCTGCCGGAGCTCACCGTGTGAACGCCGAGGACGTAACGATCGAGGAGGATGGCGCAGCTGCTGCTCGGTCGTAAGCCAGTGTGGGCGTAGGGGGTATGCATAGAAGGCACACTCTCCTCATATCTTTTACAGAGGAGGGAGGGAGAAGAAAAACAAAGGGGTCAATCTTGAGTTGTGCATGTGTTGTTGTTGTTTTTTGTTTTCCTCATAAGAGATACTGGTTGGCGTAGGAATATCGGTGGCTGTTATGTTGCATTTCACTATTTTAATTGTTATCATCTGTCCATTCCCAGCAAGACTACCAATTTTTGTTATTATCATCGCGTAATTACTGTTTGTTATAAATCTTAGCAACAACAAAAATGTTATTCAAAGTGCTTTTTTTTTTTTTTCAAATAAATATAAGAAATACTGATGATAGAAAGTGAGGGACTGTCATCCTGACTGAACAACATTGAATATATATGCTGTAGGTATTGGTGTTCTCATCTATATTGCCTTTAAAGCATCTCTCTCTCTCTCTCTTTCTTTCTTGTTGTTGTTGTTGTCTTTCCCCCTATAAATATATAATTAGCAGTGTAGTTTAACATATATTTTTACATTCTTCAATATCACCAACAGTAAGGCATGAAGCAAGCTCGAGTGCGCACGGAGTCGATGGTGCAGCGATACGCCAAGAAGCCCATCGGTGAAGGATTTGATCTCTGGGACCGTGACTATCCCTTCGGTGCCATCCGTCTTTTTATATTCAAGTCCGAGACGGCCCTGCCCTTTCAACTCGGCCCATGCCTAGATGCCATTGCTGAAATCTCTCTTCAGATGAATGGCCTTGAGGATGCCTGCGAGCAGTTCGCTCTGGCCGCCGACAAGTATCAGCTGATCCAGCAGCCTATTCTCGGCGAGCTCATGCGTGTGAAGATCACCGAGATCAACTCTGGCACCGAGGCTGCGCTCCAGCAGCTCCAGACTTTTCTGAAGGAGGTAGACCCTGAGCGCAACGGCGGTGGCACCGGGGCGGACATCAAGAAGCGCTCCAACCTGGCTCGTTGCTACGCCTATCTTGCCGAGCTCTTCCTCAACTCCGGCGCTGACAGCCAAGAGGAGGTGGTGGCGGTGGCACCGAAGGCGGTCGAGGCGGCGAAGCTCGCGGTGGAACTTAGCTGGGACCGTGTGCATACAGGCTTCTTCATCTTGGGCGAGGCCTATGAGGCCAACGGAGATATGGCCAAGGCGAAGAACGCCTATGAAAACGCTCTGCAGAACTGCCCTCGTTACGTGGCAGCCCTTGAGCGCCTCATCGACGTAGAGAAGCAGCTCGGTGGCTCTGTCAAGCAGCTGATGCCAGTCATCAATCAGGCCATCGATGCCCATCCACGCTCCGCTTTTCTGCGTGAGAAGGCCTTTCTTATGTCGGAGGTAGAGGGAGACGCGGCGGCGCTCGCCTTTCTAGATACCCACATTGCTAGCCCGCCTCTGGAGGAGACAGAAAGCGTCGGCAGCGTTAGTGGCGCCACAGTGGCCACACTTCTCAAGGCGAAGGCGGCTATTTTTGCGGACGCCGGCAAATTCTCTGAAGCGCTGCAGGCGGCACAGCAGGCGCTCGAGGCGAATCCAAAGGATGAGGAGGCAAACTCTATCGTGGCGGACATCAAGGCGTCGATGTAAACTTTTTTTTTTCTCTTCTTGTGCGTACTCTTCTATATATATATATTAACGTGTACTTGCATAGCGCGTGTGTGGGCGTGTATGTATTTGCACATGCACACAGACACAAAGGATTAGGACGAAGGAGGAGAGGATACGTATATCCATACACCTATGTGCTTGTATTCCCACAAACTTCAGATGCTAAATCTCTCTGATCGTGAAGCTACTCTTTTTCCCTCAGTGTATATACAAGAAAGGAAACAGATTTTGGAAAGGGAAATCTGATGCGTACCTGCCGAAACAACGGCAGCTTTAGTATGGGTGTCAGTGTCAGTATGAGTGTGTGTGGGTATCTGCTGTGACAGCCGTATCGAAACCTGATGTAGGATATATATATATATATATATATATTCCTCCCTTTTTTTTGTTTGTCCTAGTTGTTATATCTGTTTCGCATTTATACATGCGTTTACGACTCTACCTCTTTCTCTCTCTATGTGTGTGTGTATGTGCGTGTGTGTGTGTTGAGAGTATTTGTTTTTGCTGTTGCGATTTGATACAACGTCTTTGTTCGTTTATTATTATTATTATTATTATTATTATTATATATATATATATACATTCTTTCGTTGGCTTAAGCTCTATAAGGAGCAGAGTTACTCTCTCTCTCTCACCACTGTCCTTCCTTTTTTTTATCTCCTATACATATGCATAGTGTTCAACTATGAATAAGAAAAAGAAGAGGCAGCAAAGAAGAGAAAAAAAAAAGGCGAAAGAGAAAGACACAAAGAAATGACTTCAAAGGACAAGCGACGTTAAAGAGAGAGGAAAGAAGAACACGTGCAAACAGCAAACAAACGAAAAAAAAGAGCTTTAGAGGAGCTTAACATATGCGCATATAGATTTTCTCTTATTTTAAGAACAGTTGTTACACTATCGTTGTATGCTTCTTTGTCATCTTACTTTTTTTTCTTTATTATTATTTTGTCGGTGTGGGCTTCCCTCTCCCCCGTACACATGTACACACACACACATGTCCCCCTCATCACGTGCTTCCTCTGCTTACGGTTTTTTTTTTTTACGAGAGGAAAGAAGAAGAAGAAGAAAAAGAAAAAAAAAATGGAGAAAAAGAAAATGCCTCTTTGCTTATCCTCCCCTCCCCACATCTTTTTTCTTGAGAGGATCAGTAGGATACTTTTCATTTTTTTTTTCTTCTTCCAAAGTTTGATATTTCTATCTGCTGTTTTTTTTTTTTTTTCGGAGCATAGGAAATATATATATATATAAATTAGGGAGAAGATACCCTCCTGTGCTTTTTTTTTTTCTTCTATGCATGATTTGTTCTTTTCCCCCTTTTTGATGATATCTCATCTTAAAGGAAAAAAAAAACACATCATTATTATTACAACAATTACTGTGGTAGTAGTGGTGGTTGGCGGATTTATTCCTGTTGAATGAGCTGGCGGCACTCACCTATGCACGCGCTCAAGCATATCTTGCATCTATTCCCCCTTTTTTCTTTTTTTCTTAACTATTTTTGTTTCTCTTTGTGCTCTTGCTTGAGAGGTGGAGAGAGAAGAGAGCAAGAAAAGAGGAAAAAAAAAAATGAATGCGTAAATACCGTTTGAAGAACCTTACTCACTTAACTTACAAATGTGTGGGAGAAGAATAGAAGGCACTTTCCCTCCTTCTTTTTTTCTTTTTTTTTTTGTGAGATGGAGGGGTATGCGTAGAAATACGCCTCGTATAAAAGAAAATTATGCGTCTGCGTATATGCAGTATTTATTCTTCTGTCTTTGTCTGTTCTTGTGTATGTATCTTCTCTCTTTTTTTTTTCCGTTCTTCACTCATGAGTGACATATATATATACATACGTGAGGCTTCTCACTGAATGAATGCTTTATTATATTTTTAATTTATTTATTTTTTTACTATTATTTTCAGTGAAAAAAAAAAAAGAAGAAAAATCTGCACGTCAAACAGCGTATACTAAGGAGAAAGTATTGATGGAAATGAGAGAATGTGTTGTGCAAGGAAATAAACACACACGAAAAACAAACGTACTTTCGTCTGCTTAGGACTAACCGTTTGAAATTTTTGTTCTTT
The DNA here is from genome assembly GCA_030849805.1 of Sergeia podlipaevii. Taxonomy (NCBI): domain Eukaryota; phylum Euglenozoa; class Kinetoplastea; order Trypanosomatida; family Trypanosomatidae; genus Sergeia; species Sergeia podlipaevii. Next base: position 17,411 of record JASANZ010002179.1, read on the forward strand.
TGTGAGTTATTGTACTTATGGACACTCTTGTACACATGCACGCCCCCCCCCCCTATATGTATATATATATATATAATTATATATGCGTGCGGAATCCTTTGAAGACGATGGGGATGACATGTGCATTGCTTGTTGGGGAACCTTTACCTTTTTACGTTGAAGTGGAATAGTAGCTTATCTATCGTACTACCTTCTCTCTCGTTATTTTTCTCTCCGTTTGATTGTATTTATATAAAGAAAGGATTTGGATATTCTTCTATCAACATCTATTCTACTATACCTAGTTCGATTGGAACACGTCATGCATTGGGCATACAATATAGTATCAACAGAGAGCATCAGAGCACATTGAGACAAGGATACACACAATTTTATTACGTCTAATATATACATATTTCTTTTTTTTTTTTTCTTGAGGGAGGGGAGAGAGTGTGTTGAGAATCAAAGTTATTATTTTATTTTTTTGAAGGGAAGGACGAACATGGTACGCACGCCAAAGTATTCGTCACCTGGGTCACTAACCTCTTCGCCAATAGCGTCGTCATTTCCCTTCTCGAGTAGCTTTAGCCCTCAGCAATCCTCGTCACAGCAACACCGCAAAAGAGGAAGTGCTAGGCTAGCAGCCGTGGACGCACCAGGTCCAACCATCGCATCAACCCCTTGGGACAAGACGCAAGGCCGGAACCAGCAGCAGCATCAACAACAACAGCACGATGAAAGGGGGAACAAGAACCATACCAGAAACAAAAGAAACAAGAATTGGAAGGATCGCAAGTTCGGTCAAAGCCATCAGCAGCAGCTGCGGCAGCCTAGCGCTGATCACGCCACCGTCAGTTCAAGTGAAAAGGGAGAAAAAGGAGAACAACAGAAGAAACGCGCCATGGAAGCCGCGGTGCTTCATGAGGGAAACGCGTTCCCAGTGGAAAGGGAGGACGGTAGGCTCAACAACACTAGCCATCACAGCAACAGCACGAGGAACCAGCGGAGGAAGCGACGGGGCCCTAACAACGTGCAAGACTCCGCCTCCTCCCACACTCACAGCTATCCCGGAACTGCAGCCTCGTCGATTCAAGCCACCCCGAGTCTTGGCCCCGCAACCTGCTCGTATCTCGCGGGGTCAGAAGAAGATGGGATGATGAGGGATCTCCCAGATGTGCCAACCATTCTCACTCAGGCAACCACGAAGATGCCACCGCCGCCTCCATTGCAACGCTTTGGACTCACACCCGCCCGCCAGCAACATCAAACATATGCAGAAAAGCAGCGGCTCTTACAGGTTAGCGAGAACTCTGGCCACTCGGTCACCCAGCAGGCGGGCTTGTCGGTTCTGTCCGCATCGCCAGAGCACACCATGCCTTGCTTTCCGCCCGCCGGACCGACTAGCGCGCTTCAAAGCGCTATGGACGGTAGTGGCGCTGGGAAGGGACTGCAGCAGCAGAGCGTATTCCCCTCCCACCCAGCACTCTATCAAGGCGCATCGGTCCTGTCAAGCGAGAGCGGGGGTTCGCTCATTGGCTCACCTTTCTCTACCACCCCACCTCCTTCAGCTGGAGGAGGACTGCCCATGGCACTAGCTGTATCGTCACCAACGTTTACTGGTGGCGCTATTGCCTCCGTCGTCGGCAAGGATGCAGGGGGAGGGGTCTCCGCCAAGAATGAGAACTGCTTCTCCGCCGGCTTCCCACAACAACAGCAGCAGCAGCAACACTCGCAGTCGCACCTCTCGCTAGACCCTAAAGCCGCCTTCGAGCTCGCCGCCTTTGCGGCCACTTCCTCGCCGATCACCGTTCCCGCCGCCCTAGTGGGAGATTATCAACAGCACCACCACCGCCAGGCCGCAGCGCTCCATTCCTTTCGTGGTAGTCTTCCGAGTGCAGAGTCCGTCAGCACTACTGCGGCGAGCTTGCCAGCAGCGGCAAAGCGTTCTTACACTCGCGGTGCAGGCAAGGCTAATGGTGGTCACTCCATAAAGGATGAGGAGAGCGCCTCGCTGAGTCGCCGAGGGCTGCGCGTGGAGGCGGCCGAATTTCGTCCGTTGTCTTCGGCAAGCACGGTGGACCTCCTGCTTGGCAGCTCTGCTGCGACCGCGAGCATAAGTCCAACCTATCCCGGCAGCGGCTTGGTGTACTCCGTTTCGTCCCCAGAGCCCTCCCCGGCCACATTATCCACTGGAGGGATAGCGATATCGACGTCACCGCCAGCCCCGCCAAGAGGTCACCAACGCTCCTCAGCTCCTCAAACCCGAGCCGCTACCACCTTGAGCTGCGTCAACACTGCCACTGGTGTGGTGCGTAAGACGCCGTCTACTCTGCTTTCTCAGGGCATTGAGATGCAACGCATGGGGAGCAGTCACCACAGTGAGAGCATGTCTGGGGACGGAGGTTCTCCCAACAATAACGATACCAATAGCAACAAGGCAACTGTGACGATGAGTGGAGAGAGAGGTGACAGTCTCCATGCGTCCCGTAGCAGCCCAATGGCGAGTCCCGACACGGCTGTTCAGTTATTACAGATGGAGGCTCTCATGCTTGCCTGCGGTGTCGTAGACCATGGGATGGCAGGAGCGGAAGCAGCGCAGCAGTCTCTGAATACCCCAACACTCGGCCTCAGGCCCCAGTCCCCGTCCTCCCCGCACCGCATGAGTGAAAGTGGTGGGAACAACGTCCGCCTTAACCGCATTGCAGTGCCGGACTCCGTTGCGCTAGATGAAAAGCGGCTTTTGCAACTGATGATCGAACAGGCCGACGACGAGGACAGCGATGGGGATGACGACGTGCAGCAGGCCTTGCAGTGGGAGACGGCGTCGACGGCCTCCTCGCACATGGTGCAGTTTCCGGATCGTAGCAACGGCGGCTACTGGGGAGTCGGCGCCCCAGGAGGGTCACCGCACCAGCTAACGCCCGCACAAGCAGCACCGCCTATGTTCTCCACCGCGAGTGCGCACCCAGCAGCCATTCTGGCGGGCATGACAGAGACGAAATCCATGTACGTGGAGGGAGATGCCCAGTATTATGGGGATTTGGGGGAGCACACTGGAGACATGGTTGCATTCGAGGGCGGCTACGAGGACATCTGGGAAGTGAACAGCAGCGCGTACGAAGACAGTCTAGACGACGCGCAGGTCATGTGGATTGAGGAGCAGCTGAAGGCTGGTGAGAATCCTGATGGATTTTTCTTCTAGGCGCCAGGCCCCGCGCGCGGCATCGCCTACTCGTATTTTCCTTTTTTTAGTTATATATATAATGCGCTTCGCATAGCCTTATTCCACTTACACACATACACTCACTCACACGTACACACACGCACACAAACAACGAGAGATTTATTTTTCAAAAAACGCACCACTGTATATCCATTATATATATATTGCCCCTATGTGATAAGGGTGTACTGGAATGGTGGTGGATGACTATCCAAGTCGCTTTCAATTTTTTTTTTTTATTGTTGTTCTATTTTTAAAATAAATTTTTTTTCTACATTTTCACCTTGCGGTTGTGTGCTCCTCTCTTTTATTATCATTAATCTGTTCATCACCACATTTTTGTATGCCCCCTACGAGACATCTTTTTTCCGTGTATGTGTGCCCTATATCTGTTGACACACAAATATTGACTGCGTGAATCCATTATTTAAAGAAAAGGAAATACTCTCTTTTATTTCACCTCCTGCCCTTTTCGACAGTACAACAAACCAAACGCACACAGGTAGTCCCTATATATATATACGTACAATATATACATATATTTCATCATACATTTGCTATCTTCGCCCTGCTTTAGCGCTGGGGTGACATGCAAGGAGACCCAGTGGAGGCGATCCTTCAAGGAGAAGGACCAGGCCGCGGTGCCGATGTTCTCTCCAATGACGAGTTGATTGACCGCATCAAGCAGGACAACCTGACTGATGTTGCCCTCGGTGGCGGTGCTGGTGTCTGGATGGTGAGCAGTGCCAAACACGGCAACGGCGTCGCTAACTTGCTAGATCATCACAACTTGGATACCTACTGGCAGTCGGACGGGCTCCTTCCTCACGTTATCACTATTCTCCTGAATCGCCTGACCGCAGTAGAGACGGTGTGTGTGTACTTTGACTTCAAACGCGATGAAAGCTACACCCCACGCGTCGTAAAGCTCAGCGCGGGCACCCACGAGGGAGACATGGCCGAAGTTGCATTTGTGGATATGAATGAGGTGACAGGGTGGGTGATGATGGATGTCGTTGGTGACGCCGCGGCACCAGCTGAGCAGCCTGTCGCCCAGGACAGCTCTGGAGTTGCTTCTCGCGGAAGAGGAGCATCTGGTTCGCGGGACCAGCCTCAAGGGGTCGCGGCCGAGGTGTTTGCACAGAGCGCAGCCCAGGAGACAACCGCCGCAGACCAGCGTGTGTGGTGTACACGACTTACCATTGAGTTCCTCGAGAACTACCAAAACGGCAGGGACTGCCACGTGCGTGGTGTGCGCGTTTTAGGCCCACGCACTGTGTCTGCCTTTACCAACCCCACCTTCACTCAGCATCTCATTATGAGGTGACGCCGCTACTGCTACATGCTTTGAATTATCTCTTCAATATCTACATAGACGCACACAAAACAAAAAAATGAGCGTATAAACAAATGTATGACTGCGGGAACGAACATCATAACCTCAATGCCGCCTCACTTCCCACAAAAACATCCTGCATTGCCAAAAAAAATAAAAGCATCTATGCCGTAACTTTTCCCGCTCCACTTTTCTTGTTCGTAGACGATTAAAAAGCAGCAGTTGCGACTCCCCTTGAGCGCTACTGAAACACATTCGTTTTGAATGCAGCTCACTCTTCAACGAACTATCTTTTCACGTAGCCAACACCACTGCAACATTCTTGTTCTTCATACTACATTGCTTCGTCAAACTAGCCTCTTCCCACTTATAAAGGTTCAGCCCATTCCCGCGTCCGCCAAAGTACCAGTGGGCAGAAATGGGGGCACGGCTGCTGGAGGGCCGACGGGCATGGCTGCTGGAGGGCGGATGGGCATGGCTGCTGGAGCGTGGACGGGCATGGCTGCTGGAGCGTGGACGGGCATGGGTGCTGGAGGGCCGACGGGCATGGCTGCTGGAGGGCGGACGGGCATGGCTGCTGGAGGGCGGATGGGCATGGCTGTTGAAGGGCCGACGGGCATGGCTGCTGGAGCGTGGACGGGCATGGGTGCTGGAGGGCCGACGGGCATGGCTGCTGGAGGGCGGATGGGCATGGCTGTTGAAGGGCCGACGGGCATGGCTGCTGGAGCGTGGACGGGCATGGGTGCTGGAGGGCNCGGGGTTGTTGTTTGTTCGTTGGATGTTTGGTGGATTTAGTGTGGTGTTTTTGAGTGTTTGGTAAATGTGTGTGCTGGGATGAAAAAGGTGGATTAAAGACCTTGTAGAGGAGAGTGGTGGGGGAGTTGGAAATAGGAGGATGACTGGAACTTGAGAGAGGGATGGTATGCATTGGTGGAGTGTTACGATGGAAAGCAAGAGGGTGGAGGTAGATTGGGTTGTGAAATGTTTTGGTTTGTTATGCCGTGGATGTGAATGTATATATATTAGAACGGAAGGTGTGCCTTTGTTCCCTAGCTGCTTAGATCTTCTCGGTGATTCCGGACTGAAGAAGTGGGGGCACAAAGTCCTCGGTAACGGCAGGGTCAAACACGACGGGGAAGAAGCTACCCTCAATAGTCGCGCCTTGCTGAAAGCGGGTGGTGTTGGGTAGAAGCGGGCCATCATGCACGGTAGCAGTTCCCTGTCCCATGTAATGCACGAAGCAGCTCCGTGCAGGACTAAGGGAGCGGTTGCCATGTGTCGCGAACAGTGTCAACGGATGGATCAGAAGAGCTTCTCCGCGGCTGAGATCCACCGTGACAGGTGGGGTGTCCATGAGCACCTCCGTCTCGTCGTCGTTGACGACTTCCCAGATGGTGGTAAGCTGCTGTGTTTCATCCTTCGTGGGGTCGTACGGGATAGGTGGCAGCAGAGTACCATCGCGCCAGCGGTGGCTCCCCGGGATAAGGCACGGCGCACCGCGGTCCTTGTTGAGGCTGTCGAGTGCCACCATAACGGTGACGTGGTTGATTGGGGTGGTGTGCTGCCAGCGTAAGTAGTTCTGCTGCCACGGCACACATGGCCCTATGCGCGCTTCTTTCATGAGCACCTCGTCGTACCACAGCCGCACGAGTGAGTTGCCAAGTGCTTGGCATGCGGCGACTGTGATTGTGGGGAGATATACCAAGTCGTGCATGCCCCACGATGTGCGCCACTGCCCTTGGCAGTGGAAAAGCGGACCTCCAGTTAAATCCGCGAGAGTGGTCGCGTACAGATGTTCTGATTTGGGATGGTGTTCTACGTTATCAGCAAGCTGGTTGACCTCGTCTGCAAGGATATCAACTTGGCGTGGATGTAGAACTACCCGTGGCAGCTTCACGAAGCCGAGCTGATGGTACGCCTGCACTACGCTTATGGGGAGCACAAACTGGCCATATTCATCAACGTCGGGAAGGGTGCCGTAGAGACAACCAAGGGCTCCTTGGACATCTTTGAGATCATGTGGGAGGTGGCCACGCAGGTGCTTCAGAACATAAGATTTGGCTCTCCGTTGAGCGTGCAGGTGGGTATGCTGACAGAAAGACAAAGAGGAAGTGGATGATGACACCACACTGCTGCGCCGCAGCAAGCCAGAAGACGCTAGACTAACTAGCATACCTCTAAAGATTCTACCTACCTCTTCTTTCGTTGTTGTTGTTCTTTACCTGCTACCTTTTTTAAAAATTATTTCTCACTTTTTGTCAGTACTATTGACACACGACACCTGGAACAAATGAAGAAGGAGGGAGTACAACAGAATAAAATAGCAACAATAATGAAATGATGAGCGTGCATGCCGCGATTCTATTCCCTCCCTCTTTCTGCGCACACGTTTATTCACATGAATTCAGAAGGGTCTCCATACCCATCATAGAGTAATCATACCAGTTTGCTACTGGCCACTCTCAGCAAGAGCAATGGAACAGCGAAGAGAGATTGTCTGAATGACACCGTACATATATAATTTGCCATTTAATGTGCTTTTTTCTGCATTGTAGCATAGTGAATAACGAACCTATGCATCCAGTTACACGTTAATATGTATTTTTTAAGTGCACGCAATGCGTGGAGCCAGGAAAGAACCATCACTGCCCCTCTGCACCACCACGCCAACCAGCAATAATAACAACAACAACAAAAATAACCAAAGCAGCAACATTGCAACAACACAGTCAGCACGCACATGGAGGTCATATCCATATATATGCTGTGCCGTGGCTCTACAGCCCTTTGCCCACTCGCTTCGCCTTCTGCTTTTTCCACTTTGTATAGAAGGCTGGCTTCGCCTCACTGTTGCCGTCACCGCTTTGCTTCTTCGCCGTTTTCTTTTTGATTCCGCGTGAAAGGAAGCGAACTTCGTCCTCGGGGGCATGACCGCCAGTGCGAGGGACCTTGTGTGGATTCATTGCCGCCTTGAACGCCGCCGTCGGCGCCACCTCCTTTTCGCGCCGCCTCATCGCCTTCATCTTGTCCTTCTGCTGCTTTGCCATTCGACGCAGTTTGGACTTCTTCACATCAAACGTGTTGAAGGCCACAGCTGGGCGAAGAGCCTTGATGCCCTGCAAAAAACTTTCTGAGGGGTGGATGAGGTTCTTCTCTGGACGAAGAGTGTGGTGGAACCACTGGAGCTCAGTCGCGTCATCTGCTCCGATGGAATAGAGTAGGCTGAGTTTTTCGTCGGCAATACCGTCATTGGCGGCCTTCCTCACGACAATATTTGTGCCCTTGACGGTCTTCTGCAGCAGCTTCGGGACACCGGCTAATGCTGCCATAACTTCCTGAGCTGAAAGTATCTTCTTTATTGCTACTAGTTGTATATTGTTTTCTTATTATCTTCCCTGCTCTCCCTGTGAGAGTATTGTGTACGCACTGTACAGTTTGTATACCACGCAATACGAGGTGCTATGTCAAATGAACGAAAAACGAGAAATAAAAAAAGGGTGCGAGAAACGAGAAATCAAGAGGGGAGCTTCGCTGAAGCGAGAATACAGTTGGATGTCAGGACCTATATATACATATATATATATGCAACAAGAGAAAACAAAAGGTCAAGCAAAATGTGCTCGCGTGCATTTTTCGTTTTCACTGTATTCGCTATTTTTTTTTTTTCATGGCTACTCAACACGTTCGTAAATGACACGCACACACACACAAACACACACACTGCCACCACAAAAGGAGCAGCCTCCATACAATACCCAATAATAATAATAATAATAATAAAATGAAGAAAAAGAACAGCAGATATGCACACAGCAGCGCACCAGAGTGATTGCTAGGGAAGTGAAGCCAACAAAGCGGCGGCTTAAGATGGCAATGGCAGATATCAAGCAAACAGCAGCTGATAGCCGCTTCGCTAAACATAAAAGAAAAAAAGGAAAAGGAAAAAAAAAGAGCTGCATCCATCACCCTAGCAACAAATACATACTAGAGAGATACGGAGAAAAATGTGTGTGTATATATATATTCTTCGTTTCGCAATGTACAGGTGCTCTTAGCACCAGATAGCAAGTTTATATATAGGAGTATCATTATGTGCTTCTCTGCTTTGCAAAAAGAAAAAGAAAATGATCCTGCCCACTATCCATTGGTGCTTCGCTGTGTAGTTATATATTCACGAAGAGCGCGAGAAACGAGAATGATAAATCACAACGTGGGAAAAAAGGGGAGAGAGAAAAAAAGACAAGGGAGGATGCGCTATCAAGACTATTAGGTGTAGAGAGAGATATACATACATAGACATGCTTCGCCTCCACCCTCTTCCTCCCTCTCTTGTTCGCACTTCACTACTGATCACGCGCCTCAAAGTATCTCCAAGCAGATGTTGCAGCATTTTCAAAGCACATGACTTCACCCGCGGCAACGTCGCGTGATGCAACTGCCGTTAGCCACAGGCCTGCTTCGCTCGTTGCGCCGGGGACCCATCGCCCTCTGTTTCCCTTGCTAACACCTGCGTTGTCACCGTCGTGGTCGGGCTCTGTGTCTACTAGCACTGCCACATTTGAATGAATGCCGTTGTTGTTTGATGCAATATCTTCAACCACAACGACGTCATCTCCACCATTGCCGCCAAATCCGACCTTGTGGGATCGTGCGGAGCTGCATCCACCGTTGCCGCTGCCGTGGGCCCCAGCGAGGTACAGCAGCTCGCGCGAAGCAAGCAGCGACTGGGAAGGCGTTCGTTCGTGTGATGCTACGGCCATGCCGCCGCTGACCTCCGTGAGATTGCCGCCCCCGTTGTTTCTCGCCGCAGCCGCAGCCGCAAGGACCGAAATATCGCTTCGATTCATCGAGACAGAGGCGACGGAGTTCACAGAGAGAAACGAGTCCTCCTTGGCGCGCTCTCGTGTGGCCACCACCTGCGTCCTGCGGTACTCCGCCTCGAGATGCTCCAGGAAGAAGCGAGAGTGCTGTATGGCCTCCCCCCTCCGTGGGTGCTTGCGATGATGGAGCATGCTGATGCTGTTGTTGCTTGCGCCAACATCGACGCTGTTCATGGCGCTGACGGATCCGTCACGGAGGTCCGTGATGGCGCTGAGAAGAGGGCTGATCACCACGACAGGAGACACTTGCGCCGTTGCGGAGAAGCGCAGCTGTGAGGTCAGGGAGCTGCTACGACGACGGTGATGCGACGATGACGTTCCAACAGCGTCCAGCGGCGTGTGTCGCACCTCCAACACAGCAAAGCTGCTCCCGCAGAAATCCCAAAGCTGTTCAATAAAACGGGCGCTATGCAGAAAGCACAACACTTGTGAGCACGACCAGCGCGTAATGTCTCCACCTACGCTAGTCTGAGCGGGAGTCATGCTCAAGGTGCCTCTGAAGTTAGTAAGTATTGTAGAGCTAGAAGAGGCAGAAACAGGTCGCAGGCAGCGTGGCGACTGAGGAACAGCCGCGGTCCGGCTGTCACCAGCGTTTTCTGGGTTCTGCTGCGGTCGCATATCTGACGAAGGGGTGCGTGGCCGCTCCACCAGCGGCACGTCCCACAGACACTCCTCGATGGCAGCACTGAGTGCGTTGAAGAAATTTCTCACACCCACTGCGATTTCATGGCGCTGCTTTACGCCCAGTCCCTCACTTTCTACCGCGGCTATTGCCGGACACCAATCAGACGGTAAAATACCGCCCTTACCAGTCGTGCGATGCTGATGAGCAGCGACGCCACCGCGATAGCCTGGGGCTGCACGGCGCTTTCGCAGAGGCGGGGGTGGGGGTGGCACCTCACCGGTTACCTCCCACACACGCGCAGGGGCGCTGTGGTTGAGGTCGGCGAAGAACGGGATGTCGAGTTGCTGAAGAATCTCCTCTGCCATAAGGAGGCCTTGGGGGTCGCTGTGCATCTTCGCCGACGCTGACGGGGCAGCAATTGCCAATTTGCGCTGTAGAGATGCTACCACCGATGCGTGACGCCGGCCCAAATGGCGAGCCGCAGCCGTTACGTCTGTGTCACCAGCGCTACCAAAGCCGGTACTAAGGCTGAGAGCAGAGCTGATAGGAAGCGGCAAGCACAGCGAGAGAACACGTGCAATGATGTGCGCCAGCAATCGCAGCGTGGTGACGGTGAGGAGTGTTGCGGTGTCCCGCGTCGAGCTCTTCTTCTGACGTAGTGCTTGCCAGAAGTTTGTACTCGCATTAGTACTGCTGCTAAAGCTGCTTTTCCAGGTTTTGCTATCCTTTCTCTCGCCACCTGCGCGCCTTCGACTGACTGGCAGCTCCTTTTCTTCTGCCACGCGCCTTCCGAACAAGGGAGTTTGAGGGAGTCTACTTCCCTTCGCCAGCAACACCTCTCCTTCCTCTTCCCACTCGTCATCGCTATCTTCACCCCCATCATCAGCGTCACTGACCTTCGGATCATCAGGCTTTCCCCAGGCAGAAACTTGTGCCACGAGAGCGTAATAGGCGCGGTAGGCCTCGCGAATACGAGCAAGTGCCTCATCGCACGGCCCCCGCTCTGCCTCTTTATTTGGCACCTGCGGAAGCGACTGCAGAGCCGCGCACTCCACCGAGTGGAACTCTAGCACCGCACGGTGATGGCACACTTCCGAGCAGAAGGTTGCCCCACACCCCATGCACCGTGACGCCACCGCACTTCCTCCTCCACATTTAGAGGTACCCATAACAGTAGCCCCGCCATGCGGGAAGCCGTGACTGCTTCTCCTCCTGAGCAGTTCCGCAGCGACGTGAGGAACAGGCTTACAGCAGAATAAACAAAGTTGCTGTGGCCCACTCGCGCTGCCGCCACCGACAGCATTACCCAAGTGGCGGGACTCTAAGCTGGTCATGCTGGCTTCCACGACGACGTCCTTTGATGATACCGACCCTTGCTCCTCCTCTACCGCCCTTGTGGCACTTGCCGGCAGCAGAGGCAGCACGACAGAGGCACGCTCACAAAACAGCACACCACCCGAGGCGGTGCGGCGAGTGGCGTAAAGTCGCAGCAGTCGATTGTAGTAGCTCGTTGATAATGCGCCGAGATTGCCGGCCACCTTCACGCGCGCGGCCACGGCCTTGTTGACGCGAAGTGAGCCTGCCGCTGCTACTCCGCCGCTGTAACTACTACTCGCCGTCGCACCACCGCTGCTCTTCCCCCGCTTGATAGCGGCGGAGGGCGGAGAGGACGACGTCGTGGCAGTGGAGCCCCCACCGTTGGCGCCGTGCGTCGCAGAGGAACAACGATAAAGGCGCGACCAGCGTGCCTGCAGGGCATCCCGCGGAGACGTCGAGCTTTTCGCTGTTTGTGAGAAGGTAGCACTGGTGGGCACGATCGTATGGAAAGATGACGCTGCCGCCATTGGCGATGTCACCACACCGCCATCTCCAAGAAGGAATGCAGCGAGGGGGGACGGGGTGAGCGACTGCTCCAAGGCGCGTCGGCGGCGGTTCGCCAGGCGCTGCATGGGCGTAACGTGGTCTCCGCCGCCGCCGCTTGGGTAGGCATTGCAGAAGACACGTGAGGGAACAAAGGGGAGCACCTCCACGTGGTATTCCTCGCCTTCATCAGCACCACCCCCAGTGCGGCTTGCATCAAGCGTGGCGCTGCCACCAAGTGGATCTGCAAGAGCAGCGCTGCTGCTGAGCATGTTGGGCAGCGGCTGATGCGAGACCAAAGCTGGCAGCTGCTGGTGCTGCTGTGCACGAGAACGCCAGTGTTGGTACGCGCGAATCACCTGCACAAGACGAGAGAGTCGCACAAAACTGTCCGGCAGTCGCGCACACCGCGCACGCGTCTCCGCCGCCATCGCCGCTGCCTCCTCGATTTCGTTGCCCGTCGACTCTCCTCCTGTTACTGGGGACTCCGCTGGCACCGAAGACGCCGCCGCCATGAGCCCCAGAATATAAGAGATGTATCCCTCAGCGCAGCTTGGCGCAAGGTGAATGCAGCACGCAGCGTCGCACCGACACTTGTACGCATCACCAAAGTAAAAATGCAAGCGGGAGCGCAGTGCGAGAAGGCCGGCAAGTTCCGCCCTCGCGGTTGGAGCAGCAGCAGCTACTGCTGCTGCCGCCGCTGCCTGTGGCCACGCGCAAGACGACAAAGACACCCCTCCTCCCACCTTCGCAATCGCCTGCCACTCCTTCTGAATAGCCTCGGAAACTACTGCAATCGCCGTTGTCGCGGCCACCACAAAGGACGACGACGAAGATGACGCCGATCCAGCAGCAGTAGCAGCAGCAGCGTGATCAGAGCGACTGGCACAGACGCTGCTAATGCTCGCATTCACATTCCGGCATTGCTGAGAGATGCTGCCACCGCTGTTCACGGCGTGACTCAGTGCTTCCAGAAGCGGCACCCACGCGTGGTGTTTCTCTAGCGTGCTCTGCACACTTGACACGCAGCACTTGATGGGAACTGTGACAGAGACCCGGCACGTGTTGTGGTGGACCGCCGTCTCGTCCATATTGACGTCGTTCTGCAGTTTCTTCGCCTGGTCAGCGTCGCAGAGGGCTTGCAAAAGAACGTTGGTGCTAGCAAACGGGCACAACCCATCCACCTCCCGAGGACTCTGCTGCTGCTGCTGCTGCTGCTCATCCACATTGTTGCCGCAGCTGCTCGTGATGATGGCGGTGGTGACACCAACGGAGGACGGAGTGTTGGGGGGCGAGAACAGCGGAGGCAGTGGTGGTGGCGAAGGACGACAGCAAGTCCCGCTTAATGCGCTGCAAGCCGCAGGGGTGTTCGTTGCGGCGATCGTGGTAGAGGTGACAGCGCTGACTTGGGAGGAGCTTGCCAACGGCCACAACATGTTATCATTCTGCATAATGTTGCTGCTGCAGCTGTTTCCGCTGACACTGAGGCTTCTTTCCATCCCAGTACCAGGCAAAGACTGGCGGCGGTGGCGGGGGTTGTTGCTCTGGAGCGGGTTCTCATGCCCTGAGTCTCCTGCACCACCAGTCTTCTTGTGTGTACCGCTTTCTGTCGCACCTGTTAGGAGAGGTTGCACCGTGCTTGTGCTGTTGTTGACGAGCATTTGCGGCAGCAGAAGTGCAAAACTGCTGGCCAAGTATGCGTTCGCAGTGGTGTGGTTAAGTGTGGAGATGGCCATCGTCGTGGTGGCCGTACTCGCGTTGCGCAACGTGCTAGTTTCAATGAGTCCATCAGAAATGGGTGCGATGTGAGGGAGCAGGTGCGGCTCATGAAGGCCGCTGCCGTCGGGGATTATTGTGCTGCCGCTCACCTGGCTAGTAATGAGGCCCGAGATAACAGGGACTGAAGTACCGAATGAAAGAACACTCGTGAGGCTCGCCGCGTCTCCAGCACCGCCGTGAGCAGAACTGAAGGCGTTATTACTTGCTATACCAGTGCTCGGTCTATGACTGTTGGGACCCTGGCGGATGGGCTGGCTGCGCACGCTGAAGCCACTGCGGCTCATGGTCAAGGCCGTTGTCACGCTTGCCGCTGTTGCTGCTGCGCTACTGAGCGCACTCCCACTACTTTCCAACCGTAAAGGTGACGCGCCACCACCATTGACCCCCAGAAGTCCTTCTCCACCACGTACAAGCAGGTTCTCGTGCGCAATGACGTTGCTACTCCGTCTCATACCAGCGTTTCGGAAGGGGCTGGAGATGGTCGTAAGGGAGCTGCCTTGAGGAACGGCAAACCGTAGCGGAAATGAATTTTCGCTGCCTATGCTACTGGTGCTACTGTGAATACTCCCCTCCTGGTGGTGCACCACTGGATCGTTCACAGAGGTGAATATGGCGGTGCCTAACATCGCCTTATCTTCTGTGGAGACACTGTCGTCTCTATTGTCATGCACTGATGATGACGTCTTGCCTCCTACGCCGCCATTGGCCTTCGCCATATCTACGCGAGCAGCAGCAGCAGCAGAAGCAGTTACTTCTCGGCTTGCAAGCAACTGCGCAGTGAGGGACTTCTCTGGTGGCGAGGTCGGCGAGGTGGAGCACGCGGAGAACGGGGACGATGGCGAAGGGACAAAGACACATTCGTTACCACCGTAGTTGCCATTGCTACTGCCGCCACCGCCACTGCTGCTCATGACCTGCAGGTAAGTCTCCTCAGGAATATCAAACTGCACCACCATCGCGTTGCCTTCTTCGCTCTCGCGAACCACAGTGCCTGCGAGTCCTGAGGGCACTACTACGTCTCGGACAAGAAGAAATGCCTCCATGCCAAGCTGGTCCATCCAGAAGTACTCGTCTCTGCATTGAGTACTTCCAAGCACCACGCGGCTTCCTAGTTGTGGTGTAAAGAGCGTTGACCACAGAGGCTGCGCAAGTACTGCTGCATGCCTGACGTGATGCTGCTGTTGTGGCACATTCAATACGTTTTTGTCAGGGGATGGTTGCTCGTGCTGCTCTGCTGCCTCACGCAGCGTAGACGTCGGTGAGGACGCAGCCAGTGTGATGTCGTCGTCGACGGGGAGATTGTTCTCAAATAATAGCGCCCGCGGCAGCTCGCCCGAGGCGGCTTTGAAAAAGCTATACGACACATGCTTCGCGGTGTGGTCTTCTCCCTCTCCCTCGTCCAACGATGATATTTGCTGTTCGTGCTGTGACTCTTCTTGCTGTTGAGCATAGCGCGACGGAATACCCGTCCTCTTGGTGACCAGCGGGATAGTTGGTGCGCTGAGGCTGTTGTTGTCTTCACTATCACCCTCAAAGTCGCGGGACCTGCTGATGCTGCCCTCCACGCATCTGGCATGGCCATCGCTGGTGGTGGGACGACGAGGGCAGTACCCCCTGCGGCCGCGACCCTCAAGGAGACTCGTGCAACTGGTGTTGCTGCTGTAGCTGGCCTGGGTGCTGTAGTGGCTGCTACGCTTGTCCAAGCTACGAAATTCACCGCTCCGACGCCACTCCCTTTCGCTGCTGCCGCCACCAACACCAGCGCTGCTTCGTCTCGTTGCCATCGGGACCGTTGCGGCAGCAGAGGGAGGCACTGTCTGGTCCAGCGCGCTGCGTGACTGTCGGTCAGAGTATCCCGTAGAGTATAGCACAGCGCTTTCACTAGTGCTTGGCTTGCAAGTGCGTGGCTGCAGCATGGGGAGCGCAAGTGGGAGCTGCATGAGTGTCGTGCCAGTACCCAACATGACAGGAGCCGCCGACGTCAAGCTCGACCTATCGTCTGTAGTAGTTGTCGTGGCCGCGGTGAAACAGGAAGAGGCTGCTTTGCCTAAGGGTGTTGGGGGTGCGCAAGGTGCTGCGTCTGTCGAGTTGTTTTGGCCAAAGGTAGTGGAGTGCTGCTTTGGAGTAGAGCTCCCAGTGACGCTGAGAGGGAGGCTGGTGAGAGCGGTGGTGAGGCCTAATGAATGCCATGACGGGCAATTGGGTGGTGGGACATGAAATGGTGTGGCAGACCCGCTGTTGCTACGGTTGCATATGTCGTCAGGCAGTGCTTCAGAGTTTTGGCTCTTTGAGGCCATCACTGTGTGCGTGTGTGTGTGTGTGTGTATCGCCTTGCCTGTTGATTTACCTCTTCCTCCTCTCTCTTCTCTCGTTCTACTTGGCGCTTCCTCTTCCCTTTTGCTTGTAATGTATACACGCTAGAGGAACAGCTTTGTGTATAGATGCTTATATATATATGTATGTAGTGGAGCAATAAATAAATAAATATCAAAGAGATATTGGGTAAAGTATAAAACAAAAACAAAAACAATAATAATAATAATAAAAATAGTTAAAATAAACAAACACACAAGAGACGAGCGCTATCTGATAAATATGTACAGGGAAGGGGGGGGGGGAAGAGGGATTTCCTTTTCAGAAGAAAAGCTAGTATATAAAAAAGAAAAGACAACCGCACTTTTGTGTTTGCCTGCGTATGTACACGCGCGTTCGTGTGCGTGTATGCCCAATGTGCGAGGAAAGAAAAGAAGGAAGGAAAGAAAGCAATGCTGCCTCTAACAATGCCAAATCCCTCGAGATGCAATAATAATAATAAAAGAAGAAGAGGAAAAATAATTATAATGATAACAAGAAAAAAAAGTGCGTTGCGAGTATATATATATGTAGAGGGAAAGGTATGTTTGTGCGAAAGCCGAGAAAAGAGGAGCAATAAAAAATAAATAAATAAAAAAAAAGCAATGAACGCAACTTTGACAAACTGTAGCTTCTCCTTGTTAGCCCTTGTCTGTCCGTCTATATATATGTGTGTAGGCGTGCGGAAGGTAAAATAGTAGTAAAAATATTGCGACCCCTGATCGTTCTCTCTCTGTCTCTCTCTCTCCTGAAACAAAAAGTGATTTTTTTCTGAAGAGAGAGAAGAAAGTGAGGCAGTACGCACCGTGGGATCCTATGAGGATAAAAACAAAAAGGAAGAAGAAAAGAAAGAAAGGAGGAGGTATTCAATAAAACAATAGTGATCATAAAGAGGAAGTTTTCATTTCTTAAAAAAAAAAAAACCAGACATACGCCAGTTGCTTTTCCACCAAAAATGCTTCCGTGCACATAGTTGTGCGTGACTTGTTTTTTTTTTTTTCTTTTAAACTGTACAGAAAAAAAAATGCGAATGCACATAAGACCAGCACTTCTTTCCTATGCATACTGAGAGGAGGAGGAGAGGAGAGGGGGGGAAGGGGAAGGGGAAGGAGGAGGCAAGCGCAGGACTGTGCAACAGGAGTAAGTTACTCACTCCAGTACACTAGCTTCCACAGGTGACAAAAGAGAAAGTGTTCTTTCCCTCCCTCATCGTCACAAAGTAATAGCAATGGAAGTAACAACGGCAGCAAAGCCACAATGGCCTGCACACACACACACACACGCTCACAAGTAATAATAACTGTAAAGTAAGTAGGCAACCGCAGCAAATTGAAAGGGGGGGGGGGAAACAACAACTACAAAAAAACCGGGATAATAAAGAAAGAATGATGAGAGGAAATGGACAGACACACTCAGACATGCATGTACACCAAAAAAAAAATTAACAAAGAAAGGGTACTTTCTCACTTGCTACTGAGATTCTCCCCAATCCAGGCTATAGCCTCCCTCAGAGACTCCCCGGTGGCCGCGCTGCAGCCCATCAGCGTCCAAGTCCTATCCTTGAACTTGCCCAGTTCCAGCACCTCCATCAGTTCTGCAGGTGATGCAGCCGCCTCCACGTCCTGCTTGTTGGCTAGCACAAGCAAAATCGCGTTCTTCAATGCGGGCTCGTCGTTCAACAAGCGATGCAGCACCTTCTTCGCCATCGAAAACCTTCCCGGCTCGGCCGCATCAACGACAAACATCACTGCGTCTGTCTGTGCGTAATACAGCGACCACGACTCTCTTAGCTGCTCTTGACCCCCCAAGTCCCAGCAGGTAAACGTGATTGTGTTTGACGTGTTGGGGTTTGTAATGGTGAGCTGCTCCGTGTTGCCTCCCAAGGTGGGCTGCGTGACGATGCTCTGGCCTAGCTGTAGATGATATAGAATAGAGGTCTTGCCCGCGTTGTTGAGGCCGAGAATGAGAAGCTTGTACGGTCTGGCGGGCGAGAAGTAGCTCCACATACTGGTAAAAAGCTGTCCCATTTCTTTCTTCGTTTGTGCGTGGAAATAGTACTCCCTAATAGATAGATTATTACTGATGATGATGATGACTGTTCTCTGCTCGCTTCTTTATATATATATAGCTCTCCTTTTCTTGTGCCTTCTTCTAAAGCGGCTGACACAAAACTAACTCTCTCTCTCTCTCTCTCTCTCTATGTACAAAGACTATATAAAATCCGTCCTCCCTTCTGTTATTCCTTCTAATATCGAACAGGGCCGAAAGGGAGAGGTGAGAGCAACACGCGCGGAATTTTTAAATAGATAAATAGTAAGTAATGACGACGCAAACGCAAGTTCACCTGCGGTATAAGGCGATCTAAACAATGAGAGTTGCTTCATGAAGGGAATAAATAAATATATATATATATAAATAATGCAGTGAAAAAAAAGAAATAATTGTAAAGGAGCGAAGAGAGAAAATTGGTAATGAACAAAGGTGAGATGTGACTAGAAAAATCAAAAGAAATAGATTTTTCTTAGGATGAAAATCAGACCTAAAAGGATCGCGTTCAGAATCCCCCTTCCCTTTTCTTTTGTTGTTGTTGTCTATTTTGCCAAAAAAAAAATGTATTGTAAAATCTGTGGAAACCAACTAATCAGCAAACCAGACTCTCCCCCCCAAAAAAGGAAGAACAAATTTAAGGTACGAGCAGAAACAAAAAGCAACAACAACAGCGAGTACAACTGGAATGCTTCCTCTCCCCCTCCCTCCTTCATACGCTCACCCAAACATGTAGATGTAATCACGCATCTAGAGACGATACCGCGCTACCCGAGAGAAGCCGCTTGTAGTCCCGTTCATCCGCCCCTTCTGTCACTTCTGTCACCTCCATCTCAAGCACCCCTTGCGTGGGCATCACACGCGTCACACGGCACTTCACTAACGCACCCACTACGACATCCCCGCGTGGGTGACACACCGTGTGAGCAAGCTGTAACTCGGGAATGTAAATGTCAGAGACGTACGCATAGTTCGATCGACTCCTCTGCTTCTGGATACTTTCCATATTGCTACTAGTAGTGCTGCCTCCTGCAGGGCCTGACAAGGCCAGTACATCGTCCGTGCTACGAGACATGAGAGCTGCAAAGGCATCTTCAGCAGGCAGAGCACTGCGGCGGTATTCCGGTGCCGCGCGCACACATCGTGTTTCGCCGACAAGACACCAGTAGTACAGACCGCCGCCCTCAGCAGGTGCTGCCCCACCGCTCCTGCACACCGCCTTCCTCTCCTCCAAACGGTCTGCCACGTAACGTAGGATCCAAAAGCGAATGCTGCTGTCCTGCAGGAGACTTGCCTGTTCCTGGCGTCCGCTGATCATAGTGCAAAGGGTCGCCATGGAGTACTCGGGAATGTCCTGTGCCAGCATGAGCGGCGACGCCCCACTGCTAGTTCTACTAGTACTGCTACCAACGTGACTCATGCCGCGGCCGTGCTGACGCCACAGCCACAACTTCAGCTGGTGGTGCACTAGCATGTCCGCGTATCGCCTCAGCGGACTCGTGCTGTGCGCATAGTGCGTCGTGTCAAGCCCAGCGTGATAAAGAGGAGTGTGGTAATAAATGGCGCGCGTGACGCCGCTAAGTCTTCGGATAGTGCGCTGCATCGCCTCCGCCATGAAGAGGTGAGTCGAGTCGAGGGAGCTCGGTTGCAGGACGCCTTGCGGTTCTTCGTAGTATAGAGCGGCCTCGTGATCCCCGGAGAGGGAACGTGTTCCTCTGTGGGGTATGGGGATACCGTTGGTCTGTGCCACACGCGCACACACCTCGTTGGCAGCGATCATAAGCTCTGCTACGGTGAGGCGGGCATCCTGTGTGGAGAGCACCTGGTCCGTCACGGAAAGCACATGCGTGCCGGAGACCTTTACCAGTGGATCCGGCAGACTCACCTCCACCGCACCTCCATGAATAATGCCGTCCTCGCCGACGCCGTCCTGTGTCTTGGTGCTTTTTTCCTTTGCCTCTGCAGAGCGAGCCAGGCGCGCTGCCAGTCGCTGCTTTGCTACTTCATGAATCCGCGCTATCCTTTTCTCATCCGTCGGTGTGAGCCACGTCGGTGGCTTGCGCATGTCTGCCTCCGCGGTGGAAGCATTATCATCTGGCGACGTGGCACAAGACGTGGGCACCAGCAGCTCCTGAACTTGATCGTAGGTAATGCGGCGCAGCTGCTCCAGCCATCCAACCTGCACCGAGTAGTTCTTCACATTGTACGTTGCTTCATCAAACTGGAAGCGAATGGTGAAGGTGCGACATGGTCGGTCATCGCGTAGCGTGGCTGCCTCTACAATCGGCTTGGGAAGCATAAAGAAGACGTCTTCTGGCAGGTACGTTGTCGTGGCGAGCGCTCGTGCGGTGAGTAGTTCCAGTTGGCTATCAAAGGGGCAGTACACCGTCGCATCCGAGACGTGAACGCAGAAGTACTCCTCGCCGGTGCTGGGGTCCACGTGAACGCTAATGGCGTCGTCCACCTCACTAGTGGTGGCAGAATCAATCGCATACGCAGGGGTCTCCTTGCTGTAACGCACCCGTATCGCATCGAACGCATCGCCGCCGTCGTGCTGCAGCTCGTCACGTAGAAAGGGCAGCATGGCGCTTTCCGCCTGTGGGGCATAGTGAAGCTGGCCGCGGTAAGCAATGCGGCGTATGTTGTCACCGGGTGTGACGTACTGAATGGCCTCCAGAAGTTTCTCCATGTTGGCTGGGTGCTCCACGTGGCGCGGGGCTCCGGGCAGGTGCGCCAGTGCCGCGTTGATTTCCTCCAGCGCTTCGTCAGAGAGCGTGCCCTCACCACATGCGTAGCGAGCCAGCAAGCGCAGAATACGATCGTTGCTGATCGCATCAAGCGGCTTTACCGGCAGTGCCCACGCCTCACTGAGAAGACGTTGTGTATCCATCAGCGCGACGTCTACATGAGAGGCGGAGGAGCTCCCAGGGCTGCTGCTGCTGCCACTCGATGATGGTGATGGTGGGGCGGCAAGAGGAGGGTCGTATCGCTGGAGTAGCGTGCCAAGAATGAAGCGGTGGGCCCAACTACGGTCCAAGTAGCTACCTGAAAACTGCATCACACCACCAGCTCCAGCGCTGGTGCTGTTACCCCCAGCAGTGTTGGTGGCGGCGGCGGTGCCTCGATTGCTAGTCCTCTTGCTGGTTTTTGTAGAGGAGGACGTTGATGAGGATGGTGCCTTGGCCGCCACCGCTGCTAAAACTCGTGACGCTTTCCACATGAAAGCTGTACTTTATATGTATGTATAGAGAGAAGGAGGTGTAAGCGTGTGCACGCGTGCGCTCACAAAGAAGAAGATTTTCTTGTATTTGTTAAGAGTGTACTCCTAAGTAGATGGTCACACAGATTGAGAGAGGGAGGAGAAAAAAAGAGAACATTTAATAGGCGGTATATATATATATATAGAGAGAGAGAGAGAGAGAAAGCATCAATCACATAAAAGACGGTCCCCTTTCATCTCCCCTGCACACTTGATAGACAAAAGTACAAGAACCTCGCGCGCCTTTCAACTTTCCTTTTCATTGGGTCTTTGAAGTACGCAATCAACCGAGAAGGAGAAGATGAATAAGAAAACGAACAGAGCTTTAAACTCTTAAATGGGCTGTTACACCATCTAATCTGCACCCCCTCTTCTTCTTCCTCCCCCTCCCCTACTCTCACACGTGTGTCTGTTAGTGAGTATGGACGTCAGCGTCGGTTTGGTTGGCGCCAAAGCGTCGCATCTTGTGGAAGTACGTCGCCTTTTGCTTCAGTATAGCAAGCTCTCCCTCTGTGTACTGCTCCAGCTCATGAGACTGTAGCAGCCCTAAGGTCGGGTTTGCGCTCAGCTGCCTCTCCATCGCGTGCAGTCTCTCAATGTATCGCGCTGACAGCTCCCTCGCCTGCTCTGCTTGCCGGATGAACTCGGGGCTGAGTGACTCGAAAAGCCTTTCACGCTTCCGCTCCACGTGTGTGATCCAATCCCCTAGATGATAATACCGTCTCACTAGATAAGCATCGTATACAGTCTTGACGGTTGGATGCAGAGCGGCGTAGCATGCGTCCAGCTGCTCCGCTATTTTCTCCCTATCTTTGCGAATGTGGTTTAACTTGTCATGAAAGCGTGGATGGAGAGGGTCGTCGTGCAGCCCCTGGAGTTCCTCTGCCAGCGTGCCGTATAGTTCATAAACAAGGCCGAGGCACGTGTATAGTATGTTGTTTTTCGGGGTAATGGCTGGGTTCGGGTGCTCCACGCTCGCAGCGTACTGCATATGCCGATTCAAAAAGGTCTCACTGTAGCCGTCCCACTGTTCTGTGTTGAGCCACGCCTGCTGCTCCGCCTTCGTGCGCGGGAGGCTGTCGAGCCCATCTGGCTGGACAATATGGGGGTTATGGAGGTAGCGGTGGAACTGATCGGAAGACTGCCACCTGCGCTGAATAGCAAGGCTGCGTGGCGCTGAGATAGTTGGAAGCGGTGCCGCTCCTGCTGCTATTGCTGTTTGCAGGGGTAGCAACTGCCTGTGTGATGCTAGAGTTCTGCATGATGCAGCGATGGGGGCTCCTGCCGCGGATACGCAGGCTCCTCGCGCAAGGGATGCTTCCATTGTGATGGGATCACACGCTTTGTCGATAACTAAAAAAAAATGGGAAGAGAAGAAGAGAAAGAATATGCAGATCGATATGCGTGTGTATTCGTGCGTGCCTAGTTGCACGTGTGTGTATGTGTGTGTGTGTATGTGTATGTGTATGATATCAACACTACTTTGCCACTACGATAGTGAATGGATTTGTGTATGGGAATTTGCAAGTTAACGTTGCTTTCTTGATGGGTGTCCCACCTTGTTTACGTAGTGAAAGAGTATGTATGTTGCCCGTATTTTTTTTTTTTTTTAATGTGCCCCTCTATTTTTAAGTGCTCTAGAATCTCTTTTTCTCTTCAGAAAGAACGAGAGAGAAAGGACCTATATGTGCTTTACACAAAACATTAAAAAAAAGCAACAACAATAGGGACGAGGATAGTGCAAGAGAAGGAGACTCATGTTAAAAAAAAGAACACGCAGAGCAGCAGTGCAGGGTGCCAGAAAACACAAAAAAAAAATTACAGTACTTATGAAGGCGAATAATGGCGGATCCCATGCGCATGTGTATGTCGCCTCTTTCTCCCGTCCTTGCCTGCCACTTTCCCGACTTAGAATTTATGAACTGAATACTGTTTCTTTCCTGTGTTGTATGAGGGTTCTTACACAATGAGCGGGTCTTACTTGCCTTATTTTATCTTTTGCGAAAGGGACGCTCCTTCCGTCTTTGTCTTTCCTTCTTTTTTTTTCGATTTATTTTTGCTGCGTTGCAATAAAAAAAGAAAGAAAAAACACACGGATGAGATTTCTACACTAGCTGTTCTTCTTATCCTTCCTTTGCTATTTACTACTGCTAGATGATAATAATAATAATAATAATTGGTATGAAAGCATCTTGACTTGTCCTACTGCTATAGCGACGATACACAATATAGACGCAAACAAACAAACAAACAAACAAACGCGCAACATCAAATAACCAACTGCAGAAAAATAGAGTGCCTTACTCCTCCCCCTGCAAAGTGCATGTATGTATATATATAAAATATTTCGTTATTAAATAGCCTGCTCCGTGGCGTTGTGACGAGGCGCGTTAGGTCTCTTAAAGAACACCTCACGATGCCCCATCTCCTTGCTCTGCTTCGCGTCGTTGAACTGCGAATGGATGTTACCGAATGGTGTGTAGTACTTCATGCTTTGCGGCGTCTCGGTGGTGCCTGCACTTTCCCATAACTGCTGCAGGAGATCTTCCCAGACCGCGCGGCCAATGGTGTAGCCAGCATGATCCGAGCGCGGGCGCCGCCACTCGCCGTACTCACCCACCATGCGCAGCACAGCCTTCCGCGATGCCAGTGGGGCGTCCCAGGTGTTCGAGAAAGCGAAGGGAGCATCACCATCCATCTTGAATCGCTGCGCGCGGAAAATGCCGTGCCCTTGAGAGATGGTCATGCTCTCTACTACGTTTTGGTGCACGCGCATGCGGGCCTCGCGGGTGTGGTGGGCGATCCAGCTAGGGAGGTAGAACCCCCTGAACTGAATCCCACGCGCAATGGCGTCCATGTTAGCGATCTGCATGGGCTGGTGGCTGGTGTTGCCATATGTCACACAGACGCCGTTGTCACCGAGAAGGTTCACCAGGCTTGACGCTCCTACACCGCACGTGTGGTTAAGCAACAGCTTCGGTGGCGGCACATCAGCGAGGAGGCGACGCATGTAGTTGGTTCGAGCGTAGTTATACGGCACTACCGCAAAGGCCCCGCGCATCTTATAAAAGGCTGTCAGATGTGCGTGCTCGGTGCGTCCGAGCTGCATGGTCTGGAAGAGTTTTGCCCCTCTTGCCCTAAGATAGCCTTGACAGATTTGAGAGATGGAAGAGGAGGCCCCGGTCTGCAGGACCACATCGTTGGGTTGGATACTGACAAAGTCATGGCTCAGGTGATATGCGGTGTGAAACAGAGAAAGAGAAGCAAGAAACTCAACGTCTACGTCAGCGCGGTTAGGCACCACATCTAAGTTTTCCGCGTCCGTGACCACATGCGAGGCCCAGCTACCTACAGTAGGGTTGTTAATCCATACGAGGTCTCCTTCTTTGAGACTAAGCGCAGAGGCACGTCCCACCTCCTCCACTACACCAACCCCCTCCACGCCTGCCACACGCGGCATGGTCTTCTGCGCCACAGGAAGCATCGGGGGTCCTCCATGGCCTTCGATCACATTCTTGTCGTGACGGTGTACAGGGGCCGCTAGCATTTTGACGACTACTTGAGGTCCGGTGCGGTCAAAGGGCACACGGTAGCGCTCATACTGAAGCACTTTCGCGGGGTTGCCGTGACGGTGGTAGCGCCATCCTGTGGCTGCTACTGTGCGTATCGTGGGGAGCCCCAACGCACAAGTTGATCTACGCATCATATGTATTTATATTCCTCTTCTACCTCCCTTTTCTGTTCTTTTATTCCTTTTTTTAAAAAAAAAAAAACACACACAACAACAACCACAACAACAACTGAAGTGCACTTAGCTACTATTGCTGGAGATAAACAAAACCAAACACCAAATCGAAAAACAACTGAAGTGAAAGAATAGATACTTCTATAAACACACGGAAAAAAGGGAGAGAGAGCGACCTTTGCGTTACCCTCTCTCTCTCTCTCGCTCTTTAAATATTATGTATCTATCTGTACTGGTTTCACACTACGTCGATATACAAGAAACAGTGTTACTATGACTACTACTATGGATATAGCAAGTAAACACCTTTAAATGCCTATATATATTGAAAAGCAAGGAATAGAAATGCTCCATTAGAGAGAGAGAGAGGAATAAATGAAGTTGAGTATACGCATAATGGAAAATTTGAAAAAAAAAAAAAAGAAAATTATAAAAGTAAATAATTGCAAGTCATACTTTAAAAGCTTCTCCCCTCCAAAATGAGTAGCAAAAAGATGAGAAGGAGAGGTATCCATTGTATGCATGACCTCCTTATCGACTATACTATTCTTTGCTTTGTTTGTTTTAGAACAACAACAACAACAAAAAAAATAGTTTGGATATGATATGCATCTCTTTGCTCCTATGAACATCTGTCATAAAACGAATAGAAAACAACAACAACAACAACAACAACTATAAATTGTCAGGCGAACTACAAGTCAATACACATCACTATATAGACTTACAGTAGTGATAGAAGGGAGACACACAAAGCCCTTCCTCACGCATTACACCGAAAAAAAAAAATTGTATATGGGGTGATGCAACCTGTATAATACATACGAAACTCATCGATCTAAAAGATCAAAATGTACATGACTATTCCACGCCACTAGGAGGAAGAGGAGGAGAAGGGTCTCTCTCTCTCTCTCTTAACAAATCACTTTCCCCAATTCTTTCATACACACACACAAGTGCTATTATTCATCTATGCGCTCCCGAACCACAGGAGAGAAAGAGAGAGGAGAGAAACAAAATGGAGTCGTGTGCTTCAATGGCGCGAGATGGGCGGCATCGTCGTTGCAAACCCCTTCCGGCCTTCTCCCTGTGCAGGCCGCACACCACCAGCGGTAAGCAGCCGCACCGGTGGCGACACTGAGCTGCAGCTATTGGCATTCGTGAGAGATGGCAAGGACGAGTTGACAAGGACCCCTGACGATGACGACGGTGGCACCGCCGGTGGCAAAGAAGCACTAGAAGTACCAGAAGTGGCGGCGACGGTAGTGCCGCCTTGTATCCTTCCCCTCTTGTTGCCACCGCCGCCGCTAGCAGAGCTGGGCTTCTTCCACAAAGACTCTGTTGCTCCAAGAAGAGCCCCGTTCTGCTGCTGAGAAGAACTTCCCGCTACCGCCGCCGCCTCACGCGCCACGCTACCGTTTCCAACCAGGGTGCCATCATCCTGCCCTGCACCGGCACTGCTGTAGCCATCAGCTGCCACACCGCCATTGCCGATTGACCCATCATTGGCGTCAGCTGCCGCCGCCCCTAGACTCATCGCAGCTTCTTCACTGTTGTCGTTGCTTACAGCCGCCCCTGCACCAGTCACGTAGTTCTCTAGCACGGAGCCCCAGTCCTCATTGCTGATATTCTCGTTGAAGAGCGGCGTGCCTGCACTATCGCCGGCGTTTGTGCTGCCGACGTTGATATTGTTGAGGTCTCTATTGACCTGCTGCTGCTGCTGTGGCTGTGATACCGTCACCAGGAGCTTATGAAGGGCACCGAGCTCATCGAGCCTGCCCTCCATCTTGGTGCGTCGATACTGTGCGGCCTGACGGTCCTTGTCGCGCTCCTCCGCCAGCTTCTCTGTCAGCTGTCGGTTCTGCCGTTGCAGCTCGCTGAGTGTGGTGGTGAGGTGCTCTAGCTGTCCCTGCATCATAGAGCGCTGCGTCTCGAGCTTCTCGAGGTCCTCCTTATCTGGAATGGATTCGATGATGCCGCCCTGCGCGGGGCCCCGCTGCTGCTGGTGGTGGTTGCGCACGCTCTCTGTGAAGTCTTTTTCTCTCTGCTCCTCCTCTGGTAGAGTGAGAAGGGCTCTGTGAAAGGAGAGGCCCGCGACGTACTCCAGGAAGCCCACCTCATTATGATAGGTCTCAAAGCGGAAGGCCACGCGGATGTCGGAGAGATGCGTTCGTGAGCCATCATTGCTGGCGCTGCTGGAGAGAAAGAACAGGTCGCCGAGGCGATCGCGCTTAAAGGCAGGTCCAAAGCCGGAGAGAAGCACACTGCTACGTGCAATCTCGCACATATCATTTGAGCTCAGTTTCCATACCTTGGACGCGATGGAGTACTCTTCAATGAGAGGCTCCTGCGTGTGGTGGTACATGAGGGGGCCATCGGTGCCGAGCGACACCATCAGACCACGGCGGAAGAATTTTGGAAACGGATTGTCCAGGTAGCTGAGCACCTTCGTGTTATTGCTAAGGGGACACACAGTCACGCCAATCTGCGCCAGGTAGAAGAGATATTGCATCGGGCCATCGTCGCCGAGCTGAACGCCGTAGCTGACGCTGTTGGCGAGCAGAAAGCCGCCGATGAGGTGGTCCAGTTGCCCTGTTTCTCCACAGCTGGGCCTGAACGTAAAGCTGGTGAACTGCCGGCGACGACGAAATTCATTGAGCGAGTAAATGTTAGCCCACATGTGGTACATGTAGTAGTTGTAGGGCGGATCCTCCTCTGACACCCACTCATGCGGAGGCTTCGTCGCCATCCCAAGCGGCACATCAGGGCGGCCCTCATATTCTACACAGTCAAAACCGGTGATGTGGTTGACGAAGTGGAAAAGACGGGGCTCCTTGGTGGGGTGCAGCGAGACGTTCCAGAGAGGCTTGAAGATGTTCTCGAGATACTCGGCGAAGTTCTGGACCTTTCCTTGCTTACGCAGATAGCCGTAGATGCGGGGCACCTGCACCATCCACCGGTTATGCGAGCTGGCCATGCCATGCGTGTCGAACCAGGAGGAAAGCAGAGCCCACTCCTTGTTGCTGGCACCGTAAATGGGAAGGCGGTTCTCGGAAAAGGTAAAGTTATCGCGCTTGAGGTTGTCGAAGGTGAGCTTCGTCAGCTCAGCGAAGTAGCGGCCATTCATCTGGTTATCCGTCTTGAGCAGCAGCGTGAGGAGCTCGTCGCGGCCTTCTGGAGTGTACTGCTGGCTAGCGACCCCGCCGAGCGTGGTGTCCACCTGCACATCCAAATCGTCCACCGTCAGCGAGTCGGCAGAGATGTTCAGCTCGCTCAGCAGCTGTCGCAGTGTCTGCGGCTCACGGCCCTTCTGGTGCGAAACGATGTCGTCTGCGCAGTTGTGAGCCTTTGCCACGATGAAGTTAAGCAGCTGCCGCGCAGTCATACCGCTCTCCATGCGAACGGTGTTGTCGACCTTTGTGGATTGGTAAAAGTCTCTGTTCTGCGAGCTCTTCGTGGCAGTCGTGCCAGCCTCTCGGGTGTGATTCACAGCCACGTGAAGTTTGAATCGGTGTTCCAGCAGGTGCAGTCGGCGTGTGGCGAAGTTGCGAACGTGCAAGTTCTCGACGATGTTACGCAGCTCCTGCACATGCGCGCGAAAGTCCTCGTAGTGGTACATGTCCTGCGGCAGTCTTGGGATCTGGTGTACCTCGTGGGGCACCACAATGCCCTCCACCGTCTTGAACATCCACTCCTCTTCATGAAAGGCGCTGTTCTTATCCTTGCGAAAGGCGAGTTCAATCTGATGCAAAGGGTTCTGCATGAGCACATTCATCTCACTCCCTAGCCCGACGCCACCGCCATCGCGGTCTGTTGGCCGGCGGAGGTGACGCATGTACGCGTGACGTAGGTCGAGTGCACGGTGAAGCAATTGAGCTACGGCGGCGTGCTGCACGTCGCGGTCGTACGGCCCGGCAATGTTAATACGTGGGAACTCTACACGTGGGTCCAATGCCATATAGGGCGCTCGCATCGCCGCTGTGGTTGACGTGACTACCGCACCCGGTGCGTGTCCGCTAGCAGAGGGGAGCGTGCTGGGTTCTTCGACTCCCGGAGTAGCGATTGTGGGCAAAGATATCCCTTGCTGCTGCTGTTGTTGTTGTTGTGACTGGTGGCTGTGGTGATGTTCGCCTTTTGATATTGCAACGGGTGAGGAGTTGCCAGTACCATTGGCCCCTTCTTCGATGGTGGCTGCTGCTGCTGCGACCTTGAGCATTTCCATCTCAGATATCCACATGTTCATACGGAAGTCGAGCCTGCTCGTGGGCACGTTGCTGATGTCGTACATGTTTCCTTGCACTCCATCGCGCATGAAAGCTTCACCCAGCCATCTGGCCTTGACTTCGTCTTCAAACCCAGAGATGAGCACAGAATTGAGAGCAATCTCACACACATCCACACCAGAGAGGCGGTACACACGCCGAGCGGTGCCGTACTCTTCGGTTAGTGCATCCGATGAATGATGAAAGAGAAGCGGGCTGTGCGTGGCGAGCGAGACTCGCAATCCACGCCGGAACAACACTTGGAACGGGTTCTCCACATAGGGCACGCCACTGACGCTATTGTTAGCCAGTGGGGACATGCACACACCGATGCCCTGAATACCGTAGAGGTACTGCAGCACCGGCTGGCTTCCCAGCGCGACCCCGTTGAAGATGCTGTCGCAGAGCAAATAGGACAGAACCATTGCATCATTCTGTGAGGCACTGCTTCGCAGGAGACCGCCAGCGGCAGCGCGAAGCTGAAAAGTGTTGAGGCCGCGACGGCGGCGGAAGGCGTTGAGGACGCTCAGGTTAGCCCAAACGTAGTAGGCAAAGTAGAGGTCGCACACACGCTCTGACCACGGCACATCTGCCGGGCGGCGGCGCTTGCGCAGAAACGCGCTCTCACGCTCTTCCTCTTCAGAGAAAACGATACTGAAGCTACCTACGTCAGACAGGAAGGCGGCAAGGTCGGCGTATTTGGGGTCCTCTGGTGCCAACGTGGCGTGGAAGAGGGGAAGGAACAGGTGATCAAGGTGCTGCTGGTGGTCCTCAAAGGTGAGCTGGTTGTCGTTGTTATGCGCCATGTTCTCTGCGGCCTCTGCCCGAGCGCTGTTTGTTCCATCTAGTCTACCAGCCTTCCCACCACCACCAGACGCATTGGTGCCAGAGTTGGTGTTGGGATTCTTCGAGTTGTTGGGGCTACTGTTGCCGCTGCCAGCAGTTCCTCCTTCCCCGCCAGTCTTGGCGCCGCCGCTACTTGGCCGCATCTTTCGTCGCGGGAAGGCGATGCACCAGCGATTGGTGCGGAAGCGGTCGAGTCCGTGTTCGCGCACCCACTCTGCGGTGGCTTCCCACTCATCCGGCACCATCCCGGTAATCTCCACCGTAGCCTCCGTCGCCTGTGGGCAGCGGGTGCGGAGCTCGTTGCGCTCCAGGACAGGCCGCACCGCGTCAGCAAAGAATTCGCCATTGTTGAGGGTGTCTCGAGTAAGAAACATGCGCAGCAGCTCCGCACTGTTGCGGCCGCCACGGTTGAAGTCAGGGTCGAGGACATCAAAGAAGGCCAGGGGCTTCTCAGAGGAGATTTCCAGGCCGAGACCATCTGCGGTTAGCAGATACGGCTCAGCAAAGTCTAGCAGCTCACACGCACGTGTGAGGGTCCGGGGCTCTTTGTTCCCCATTGCATCCGTCACGGTCACCACGGGGTCCTCACCGTGTGTTTCTATCGCCTCCTGCACATACTCCACAAGTGCCTGCGCGTTCATCATCGTCTCCAGCTGCACGCAGTTGTCTACCCTCCAGCAGTTGGCGAAAACACCACCGCCGCGCCGGTAGCGATCGGCGTTCTCTTCCATTTCCCCGTTACACAACTTGTAGATGTTGTAGCGCTCCTCAAGAATCTGCAGTCGGTACCGGCATGCGGCTTGACAAGGTGGGTGCTGCGTGCACGCGTACACGCTCTGCACGTGATCGTAAAACGCCTCCCACGGCACCACGCGGGTGTGCTGATTGCTAAAAGAAAAAATGCCGTCCTCGAGGTGGAGGGTAATGGGGGCCTGCACCCTCTCTGAGCCTTCGAGCTGGCCCTTGTCAAGACACTTAAACTCGCTGCGCAGCCGAATGGCATTGAGGATGTGCGACTGGGCTGCGCGCATCTCGATGCCACCGTCATCGCACTCAATCTGGATAGAATACACGGAAGTGCTGCTGCCCCCACCGCCACTGTTCGCGTGAGGAGGTGCGCCGAGATTGGTTGAAGCGGCACCCGCCTGCAAGTAAGACTGCCGTCTGCGCATGGCCACCGACTGTCGGTGACCAGAACCCGATGAGGTCGCTGGCAACCCGCGGGAGCTGATACTGTTCATCATGCGCAGCGGGGTGCTGACGATGCTGGCTTGAGTGACCGCACCCGCCGCCGCCGCCGTCGCCGTGGCTGGGACGGAGTGACTGTTACTGTTGCTGTTGTAAGAAGTGTTCCGGTCCAACGTAGCGGACATGAGGCCAGCGTCAAATCTCTGACTGGTGCGCCGCTGCGTCGCCGTGGGGAAGGGCACGCCGTCGTGAGAGACACTTGCACGATGTGAATCCGGTGCGGCGGCGGCCGCAGCGGTGGTGGCGACGCCATTGCTGTTGCGTGCAAAGCGACTGAAGCCCCCGAATAGCAGATCTGTAACGCCTGCACTGCCGACTGCGGTGGCGGGGGAGTGGGAGTTGGCGCTTGTGCTATGTGGCGGGGGCACAATAGACAAGCCGCTCAGTGGAGAAAGGTGCAAAGACTGGGGTGTGGAGCCAATGTTGGGACTCACACTTGAGCTGAAGCCATGACCGCGTGACTGCATCGTCGCTTGCGCGCAGGTTAGTTACCGGATCTGTACTCCACGCTCCAGACTCTTTCTTTCTTTGGTGACTTTTCAAAGAAAAACAACCACAACAAAAACAAAAAAAGAAACGCGTATTGCCGTTCCTTCACTGTTTTTTCCCTCCCTTTTTTTTTTTTTTGTAAAGACGTGTTCCTCGTGGTAAAACAGGCACACTCACACCTGCACCTAGATCAGTTTTCTGAGAGAAACTGTTGCGGAACAGAAAGTACACACACAAACAGAAAAAAAAAGTTAGTGGAGAGTAATAAAAAGAAAGATGAAGAAGAAAAGATATCAATCAAGGAATCAGGCTCTTCACGCATTAATAGAAAAGAAAGAAAGAAACATTTTTTTTTTCTCTTCTTGAAAATTACTCCAACTGGGTACCAGCGCATATAGTCACCTGCATGTACACAGACATTTATATATGTATATCCTTTGGGCAGCACCCACAAGAAAAAAGAGAGAAGGCCTTCATTTTTTAAAGGTTTCTTTCCCTAATTCTTTTTTTTCAAAAAACAACAACAACAAATGCCAACGTCAACATCAACACCAAAAACCATCACCAGATAAATGGCAAGAAACATAGAGAGAAAGTGAGGATGTGAGAGAGGGAGATGAGGTGCGATGGGAAAGAGGGCGTATATTTCCAACTCACACTGCTACCTAGTTAGAGAGCTCGCTCTACACACACGCGCCGATCCCATTCACTTCACATCTGTACTCACAATGCCCCTTCATCTTCATCATCATCATCTTCGTCTTAAATGTCCATCACACCAACATCCGTAATGGTCGGAGTCATGTATTTCTTGGGCTTCTTGGCGTGCGCAGGGACTGACTTGGCGCCTCCACACGTTGGATCAATGTCAATAGGACACTCCCACACCGAGCGCCCAGTCAGGAGCACCTCTCTGTCCAGGTAGTCTACCACGTTCGAGTAGTTGTACCGCACAATCTCAGAAATGTGCTTCTTGGTGTAGAGATCGTACTCGTACTTCCACTCAGGTACATGTGGCCACTTCATCTGTGATTCCTCTTCCGCCATCTCCTGCCTGACTGCCTCTTGGTACGCCGGATCCACAGCCGCGTACGGTGCCCTGCTAGCACTATCCGCTTCCTCCTCAATGGAGAGTACCTGCGCTCCATCAAGAGAAGTAAGACCAAGCCCTTGCACGTACGCAAGGCCATCCTTGGAGTCGTATGTGATGTGCGCCACCCATGGACCCTCGATTTCGTCAGGGTGCACAGGACGTGGCACGTCATCAGCAGACTTGTGTCTAGGCGGCTGGAGCGTGACGTTTGGAAAGTAGCCAAGTTGGATGATGGCCTTGCTAAGTGTGGATCGACGCTCGTACTTGATGTGATCAAGAGGATTCTTGGGAGGATCGGGGCGTGGCTTGGGGCTCGGCACCGGCACCTCCGCCGCTATATAGTCACCCTTCTTCTTCTCTGTCTTCATGAGGGTATCATTTGCGAAGACCCCTGGCGCGAGCTCCACCTCCGTGTAATCGTACGCGCTGCCGCCACCGCCCTCGTTTTTGCTGTTGCCCCACTTGTAGTATTCCTCCGTATCACTTCTCTCTGCCACGTACTGTGTCCACAGCTGTTCCGCCTCTCTCTTCCGTACCTGCACTGCCTCTGGTAGTTCAAGATCAACCCTCACGATGCCGTTGTGGGACTCAAACACATCGTACCTGCCTAACAACTCTCGCAGCCGCGCCGGCTCCACCCGTCGCGACAGAGTCACCTTCACGGTCGTGGTGAGATCATGTGCGCCAGGCGGGGGCGGAGGCCCGGGAGGGTAGCGATACACGCCCTTGCGCAGCCTTTCCTTAAATATTTCAGTTGCCTGCCGCGTCGCCTCCGCGTCCCGCTCCTTCACCACCTGGCGCACGTTCGCCATGGATTCCTCGATCATTTTGATTCGTGAAGGGGCCGGCATCGCACCAAGTTCCTCTTGATGGCGCAGGTAGTGGTCCTTTGTGCTGTTGAGCATGTTCTTTTCTTTCAGCAGCTGGAACCAAATCTGCTGCAAGTCCGCGAGACTCTTGCTTCTGAGACTATCGAGCGGCCACGCACCTCCTGGGATGGGCGGGCGTTTGTTGTTAAGAAAGTTGCTATCGACCAGTTCATAGAACGCTGCTACGTTCGCTAAGGCGGCTGTGCGGCGCATCTTTCTCTCTTTCTCTCTCTCTTGTGTGACAAAAAATAGAGGGAAGTAGCCGTTGGAATTTGTGAACAATGTATATATGTATGTGAGTGAGTGGTGTGCAGTGGGAAACAGTACAAACCTTTCCTTGAGTGATATCTTTCGTCCTACGTTCCTTCTCCCCACTTCAATCACTTTAAAAGCAATGTATATATATATCAGCGAATAGTTTCTTCTTCTTCCTTCTCTGTGCCGAATATGCACAATCCTCTCTATTGTTTTTGGCTGTTCCACCACCCTCCCACGAGTTGTGCGTGCAAAAATAAATAAATAAAATAAAAAGAGGGACGCAACAAGAGGATGAAAGAACTGCCACCTTTCAGTGCGTTAGTGAAACTCATGTCGTCGGTAATTTGAAGCGAGGGGGGAAACGCGCCAAGAACAACAACAACAACAACACACACATACGCAACAGGAAAAAAGGGATGATAAAAGAAGAGGAAAGTAGAATAGTTGGAAAGATGTTCTTCTCACTCCCTCAGAAGCACACAGGCATGTAGAAGCACCCAATCTTTGATCCCCTACTCCTCTACATGGGCAATAGTTATATCTCTTCATAACTCATAGACGTGTTTTCCTTCTCTCATTCTGTAAGTGATGAAGATCTAGATAAGCACAGCGGATACTGTGTCTACATCTACTTGCGTATTGTTAGCAGTAATTCACTCTAAAAAAAAAAAAGAAGAGTTGTTTTTATATGTGAAGAAAAAAAAGAAAACCGAAAAAAAAAAGAAACGCCACAATCGTGCATGCCACGCACCCTCCCCGTTGCTCAACTTTCTCTCTGTCCTACCGCCGTTGCCGAAGAAACTCGAGCGCTTTCTTCATGTCCTGCGGCAGTCCACACTCCACCACCACTCGCTGATCATCCTTACTACATCCATCCCCAGTGATATCGAGTGCATACGCGTGTAGAGCAGGGCGTTGCAGCCCAAAGCTGCAAGCAGCCACCGCATCCTCACAGCAGCTGTCTCCCGCTTCTACGTCGTCTTCCATCTCTCGGTTAGACACGAGCCATTCCTCTGGCCTTGCCGTGGCATGCTTGCGTGACCGTGCCTGAGAGCTCTTCTGCTTTCCTGCTGCTGCTGCTGCTGCTGCCGTTGGATGATATCGGGTGTCTCCCACGAGAGGATGATAGATGCCTGCAAAGTGCTGACGTATTTGGTGCCTGCGGCCGCTTTGCAGCTCTACCTCAACATAGTAGACCTCATAGCGGGGAAAGTACTCGAGCACTGTGAAGTGAGTAAGGGCAGAGCGCCTATCCAGCGAGCCGTAATGACGTAGAGCCGTCGCAGGAGTCGTGGTGGTGTCTTGCTTTAGATACCCATGAGAGATGAGTCCGCCTCCGCCAGCCAGCACGCGGCCTGTGATAGAGCCGCCACGAGACGGAAGAAACCACGTTTCTTCACTCACACAGCGCAAGAAGTCGGAGAGGGAAGAAGGCGGAGAGGCAGACAACTGCAGTTTTATAGGGCTTACATGCTGCACCAGTGCCCTGTAGCGCTTGCGCACGCGGTTCAGCACCAGCGCGGCACTCTTTCCAGTGTGAAGCGTGCCAGGTGTGTCACCAACTAACACCAGTCCACTTGTGCCCACATCAATACGATTGATGAGGCCTTGCTGGTGGTGAGAAGGAACACGAGTATTGGCCAAGCGTTCTCCTTCTTCTGCTTCTGCTTCTGCTGCACCTGCTTGTTCTCGTTGTTGCTGCTGCTGCTGCTGCTGCGATCCCCAAGGAAGGTGGTGAGAGAGAAAATGCACCAAGGACGAGTATCCAGCGTGAAGAGTGCAGTTCATTCCCGCTGGTTTATATACAGCCGTCATTCCATACGGGAGCCCTCTCGCAACCACGTGTGCCTGCTGCTGCTGCTGCTGCTCCACTTCTTTTGCGATGCCAGGCAGATTGCAGTTGCGGTCGTTTTCCGTGTGCTTGTTGTTGTTGTCGTTGCTGCTGCTGCTGCTGTTGTTTCTATTTATAGATGAAAAGAACTGTACCGCCTTGACTACATCGACTGCCATAAAGTGAACTCGGAGCGGTGGTACCGTGTAGGCGCAGTGCCCACGTCCGGCATTGTCAATCCACGTCTTGAAGAATCGTTCCGTAGTGGTGGTTGGGTGTCTGCTGATGACTCGAAGGCTCCGCCCAACAAGCAGTGCTGTGGCACCGTCCCAGCCATCTATAGGCACGTGCCACTGACGGTTCTCACCACGTGCCTCCTGCCCCTTCTGCACTTCCGCCTGTGCCTGAGGTGTGTGAGGACCGCTGCTGCATCCATCGTGATCGTCGACAGAGACCACAAAAGATGAGTGATACATGCCCTTGAGGTAGGAGGACGCAGCGGCCGCCTTGTCTGCGGAAACAGCAAAATAAAGTACGTTGCAGTTTTCCTTTCGCAGAAGTGCCTCACACACCCCTTGTTTCCCTACATTCCCTTGCGTTTGCAGAATGATACACGTCAGCACAGATACAACACTTTCTGGGGCCAGCACAGGTGGCCCGTACAAGGCAGTTTCTTCTGCAATGGAGCCGAGCAGCTCAACAAGTGCACACTGACTACGCGCGAGAGCCTCCAGGTAGAGTGAGAAGTGATAGTTGCGCAGGCTATTCGCCTTATCAGCGAGGAACCTCATCAAAAGTAACGGTGGCGCTGCTGCTGGATGAGATGGAGAGGAAGGGCTTGTGAGAGCGCTCAGTGCCTGCGAGATGATGGCGGTGCCGAGAGGATCGCGCTGCTGACTCGCTTCACGCATGCCGAGCACCTCAAGTGGCTGGACTGGCAAAACATCTTGCCGCGCTTCCTTGACCAAGACCGCTTTGGCACTTTCCTTTAAATTGCCCTCACCAGCAGGACCCTGATAGTGCGTGCCTTCCGCGGCCAAGAGGAGTCCCGCCCATATACTTCGTGCCTGTATAGCAAGCGAGCAAGAGGCCTTGCTGATTTCCTTCTCATCCACAGGTGAGCCCTCGTTGGATGGTTGCGCTGACTGCTGATCCTCGTTTGCCGCAGCTCGGTGAGTACGAGAAGGAGTAGCAGCACAAGGAGGCACCACTACCACTTGTTGATCGTAAAACGCATGATAAGAAGGCGGCTTTAACATCGCCGTGATGGCTGCCTGATACGCTGCATCTACCGCACTCGCACTTGTCTCTAGCACAGAGGTCGCCTCTTCCCGATGGCGTCGAGCGACCACTTCACTGGCCAGGAGGCTCCCTAGCTGAACAAGCAGCTCGCACGCGTAGTCATGCGCAGCCGCATAGCTGCCATCTAGACTAAACAGCGTGGGCGACACCACGTTGACTACCTCCACTAACTTTGCTAGTGCCTTGCAAGCACCATTTCCGATGCTTCCCCTTCTAGAGTTCACGTGACAAGGATCTTCGCCCCCTTCCACGACGCCGGCCAAGTCAACGTGCGGGCAGGCGGCATCCTCGAGGACCCCACCTAAACAC
The DNA here is from genome assembly GCA_030849805.1 of Sergeia podlipaevii. Classification (NCBI taxonomy): domain Eukaryota; phylum Euglenozoa; class Kinetoplastea; order Trypanosomatida; family Trypanosomatidae; genus Sergeia; species Sergeia podlipaevii. Next base: position 55,002 of record JASANZ010002179.1, read on the forward strand.
CCCAGCAATATCCACGGCAAGGCCTCCCTCGCTGGGCATCGCAAAAGGCACGGATGAAGCTGCTGGGTATTGCCACTACTGCTACTGCCTGTACTTTCTCCTTTACGGTTCCAGCTGTCGCCAAGACGGCGGCCGCCCTCCGCGCCAAAGGTGACAAGGCGCTTGGGCAGGTGTGCAGGCAGAGAGGCCAAGAGGCGCAGGCGCTTGCGGAGCTGGATGGCAAGAGAGGACACAACGAGGGGATCCCGCCCCTCCTCCACCTCCTGAGCGGCGACTGCGCGCAGCACGTGATGCGCTTGCGGGGGAGTGGAGGGAGACAGCAGCGGCGGCAGCGCAGTGACTGAGGTTGAACGGCTAGGGAGCTTCTTCTTTTCCTTGAGAAGTGCGAGCATGTCTAGACCTACTGAGGCCGCTGGCTGCATGACGAGGAGCGCCTCCTCCTCGGCTGATAGGGGGGCATCGGCTAGCCACTTGGGCAGTGCTCTCTGACTCAACGTCGCCGTCGCTCCCTCTTCAGCAAGCTTTACTGACTTGGCAGGAGTCTTGAGCCTCACACGTATCACCGCGCTACAGGCATGCCTAGTACTCTCACACTCCGCCGAGAAGGCAGATCGCGTGTTTCCATAGAGATGGATCATGGCGGAGGAGCTTGTGAGTATCTCGTCGATGGCGTCACTACCTCGCAATGCAACAGCCGCAGCTTCCGCAGCAGACGTCCCTCTATGAAAATCAGTCGCCGCCACAGCTCCATTGAAGCCACAGCGGCTGGCAGCCTCAGCTATGGCCTGGCGTAGTACTTGTTGCCAGTTGCCCTTAAGAAGCATCTCGCCATAGGCGTCCTCACTAGCGCCATCGGCGCTCCAAACCACCGTCCGCGCATCTGATGCTTCTGCTGCTCCCTGAGTCTCCACCCACGCAGCCATCCGTACAGCTGCCCCAGCACGAGTGCTCGTGCCAGACTCACTTTCGAGGAGAGCAGTAGAATCACCTCGACTCCCCTCAGCCTGCGCGTAACGTGCAAAGACATATTGCAAGTCCAATGGAGATACTTGCGGCACCTTCATTACTACTGCCGCTGCTGCTGTGTTCTGTTGTTGACTGCTGCCTGCCTGCGAGTAGCGCTGTGCCCACTCCAGACACGCCCAGCTCATCTTCCAAGAGGTGAGACTGGATAGATAAGAGGGCAGCTGCGGCTGTTTTAGCAATGACGCTGACCCCCCTGTGCTCAATGCCTGACCGCTAGCCGGCTGAGCACTCGGACACAGAGGCACGGAAAGCACGTGTGCCTTCTTCTTATGTCCCTTTAACGCATTTCGTCCATGTCTTGACGCCACATTTGCGTGTGTATGCGCAGAGTAAGTTAACAACTCACACAGCCGCCTCCACTCAGCGCCGTTGCTAGGGTCAACGTCGTGCTGAATAAGCAGCGAGATGTACGCGGCTGCGCCGCGCCTCCAGAGACTGAAGTCTATCGCGTGTGCGGTGGCCAGTTCGTAACGCCGCCACTGATCATCACCACCACTGCTCTCATTCTTATGGCCCTCATTTGCACCAAGGAGTGCAGCTGCGATCTTCTCTTGATATTTCACAAAGACAGACTGCCGCACGCAACTTGCGCGGTGGGAGACGTACTGCAACGCGAGCGCCTGTGCCCTGGCCTGTCGCCACTCTGAGCGTTTCATCGTGGGACGGAGAGAAGAAGAAAAAGGTGAAAACTGATAGGAAGTGTGCCCGGCAGTGCCTTCGCTATCTTCTCCCTCCTCCCCATCGCCTTCTTCCCCTACTGCTGCTTCCGCGAGAGACTTGACAGAGCCGGTGGATGCTAACAACGATGATGTAAGCACAACCCCACGCCGGGGGGCCTGGCGACAATCCCTACTGTGCCGCCGTTCTTGGCTTTGCGATCGCACGTGCTTCTTCTCCTTCTGATCTTTAGCGCTACGCTGGTACCTTGTTATGCGCTCCAGAGCCTCGACGAGCGCCTGCTCACCGCTTTTACCTTCTTTTTGAAAAAAATCTGCCTTGATGTCATCCATAATTGAATGGCCCAGACCGCTGTTGCTGCTGCCATGCTCTCTTTTTATGCGGAGTACCGCACCACTAGGTACCTCACTCAGCGCTGCTGCTGCTTCTGCTGCTGGTAGAGATTCGCAGTGATCCTCTCTTCTCTTGTTTCTCTGGTATAGAGGCCGCCGCGCTCTGCCGATATGCTGTGCTTTTCGATCATCATTATGATTAATATGCTTCTTGCCACTGCCACGATGGCGGTTACTATCATAGAGGCCTCTTCTCCGCCCAGAAGTTTCTCTGCGCAACGCCCGCTGCCACCACGACGAAGAGAGCGCTGACGGGGACCACGGCGAGCACAATCGATGGCGTCTCAACATTTTCTTTTTTTTCAAAAGAAAATCATACACACACACACACGCAGAGATATATGAGAAAAACTATCAAAGAAGAGCACGCTACTGTAGCATTACACCCCTTATTATGATTATTTTTGTAAAGAAAGACTACATTGTGTTTCATTTTGTTTATTATTAATCCCCCCAATATTGATCACACACAAAAAAAGAAGGAAAGAAATTAATAAAGAAGCAACACAAAACAGGAGAAAATATAGAAAGCATAAAAAGCAAAATAAGGGAAAGATATATACATATATATGTAAAGCACCTCTCACAATCATCGGTGTTTCAAAACAAACAAGAAGAGAGCGCACAAGTCGATTCCTCTTCCCTCTCCTCCTTCTTTCTTTCTTTCTTCCCCTTTTCAGATACGCTCCTTTCTCCCAATGAAGTAGAAAGTCGCCTTTCCCCCCACTAACCATCCTATACGATAGTTCTTTTTTTGTTTGTTTGTTCCGTGTCTGTGTTGAGAAACTGAGAGGCACAAATAGTTGGTCATGAAGACAATAATAATGATAATGAGAATCATCCTAAAGTTAGCAATACGAATCAGCAAATACTGCTTTTTGATGATAAAAAGAAGAAAAAAAAAAGAAAAAATGCGTAGCACACAACTCATACGCATATAGCGGATACGTACTGTATATATATAATTGAATATAGTAATAATAATCTTCGAAGTGATCGTTTTTAATAATAATAAAAAAGAAGAAGAGGAGGTTCTGAAGAGTTAGAAACAACAGCCCCTATATCAATAATAAAGCACCGCTCAGCTCTCACGAGCCTCATCATGATATTCTCTTTCTGTTTCTCTTTCCATACATATATGTGCCCTTTTTTGCTTTCCATCTCTTTGTTCCCCGCACCCTCCTGCACTTAAGAAGCGTACTGCACTCCTTCCACCGGAACAGTCACACGCGCGCGCCATGCATGGTCAAGGTAGTTATAGGCCCGATCGAGAGGTGTACCCTTTACAGTGCTTGACAGAGCCCCTCCAGCTCTAGCCATAAACGACTCAAACTCGAGAAACTGAAAAAGTTTGTTATCCGTGCGTGTGTACACCTGCAGCGCGGTGGCGACAACGCAGGGATCAGGAAGAGGCAGAAAGTACGGGGTATCGTTAGAGATGTCCACGGTCGGCAGAGCCACCGCGAGCTGGATGGAGACAATATCGTGCAGTGGGATGACGTGCTTGATGCTCTGATGCCCGGCTGCTGCTGGGGTGTCATCAGCAGTGTTGGTGCGATTTGCACCGAGAGCACCACTCTTGGCAAAGGCGTCGACTATTCTTGATGTTGATATAGGTGGCGCGGCACAGAAGCAAAGATAGTTCCGCGTGATCTGCATGTGCCCTGACACCTTGACACCGTTGCTCATGGCGTGGCAGCCGTAATCCACCAGCAATACCTCACCATCTGCCGCAAGCTCGTAGAACACACTGCGGAAGCGGTCATAGTTGCGCTGGTGCTCCAGCTGGCGCACCTGAGACTCCGTCTTTGCAGATACCTCTGCCGCGCCAAGACGCACATTCAGCGCAACCTGCTGCGCTGCCGCCTTGATGGAGGAGAAGATGCCCGAGGCGTTATGCTCACCAGCTGGCTGCTGCTGCTGCTGCTGCTCTGCTGGAGCGAACGGATCTGATGTGGCGCTGGCACCTTGCTGTTGCTGTTGCTGCTCGCTTTGGGCTTTCATACGTGTTATTTCTGTCTGTTTCGCCTCCCACAGCAGGCGGGCCTGCTCATCTGGCGTGGGGCCCTCGCAGGCAGGGAGGGGACGTGGTGCAGGAGGGACGTACGTAAGCGGCATCAGCTCCGTCGTGCCAATGTCGTTCATGCCAGTGGTGTCTGTCATGATTTCTCCTTTAAGAAAAAAAAAAGAGGTATATCCCTTTTTTCCCTCTTTTTTTTCGTTTCTCTTTCAAAAGTAAAAGTAAAAGTGAAAGTAGAAGTAGCAAACAACAGAGAAAAATAGACTGATGATAGCTAAGCGATAAAACAATAAAGGAGGCAAAAACAAACAAACAAACAAACAAACAAAAAAAGAGAGAGCAAAAAAAAAATAATAATGTAGATCTAGTAGCAAGTTTGTGAATGCTTCTTTTTTTTTTTTTTTTTTTTCTTTTCTTTGGCTAACTTGACGTGACGGAAACTTACGAATTTTGCGGCAACAAAAAGGAAGAAGAAGAAGAAAAAAAAAGAAAAGAAAAAAGAGAGAAAACCATAAGAGGGCAAACTCAGTATGTTGATCAGTCGCTTGCTACCCCACATAGACATATGCACAGAGAGCAGTATAAAAGGCTTCAACCTACTCCTTCCTCTCTTATTAAGCACAAAAAAAAAATCAACAAAATGATAAAGTTAGTCATTTTTTTTTTTTTTTTTGAAAAATGTAAATATAAATATTTCACTCCCAATAAAGGAGTATCCGTTTCTATTTTCTTTTTCCTGTTTTCCCTCTTTTTTTTCCCTTAACATGGCTCCTTGAACTTGTTGACAGCAATTCATGCGCGCGCCAACCGGCACACAGTGATGTAAAGCTCATAGCTTCCCATCTCTCATCATTTGTTCTCGCTAAGAAGTTTCCCCAAGACACATCTTTGAAAATTTTTTTTTTCTCGTGAATATGAACGTGTGTGTGTGCGCGTTTCTCCATGCGCGTATGCATCTGGCTCCATGAAACAACACCATAAAAAACAGATAAAAAAGAACAAAAAAAATGTAAAAAGTTCATTTCACACACATAACAAATATATATATACCATTCTTCACTCCAGAACAATATTTGATAAAAAGAGGTAGTACATGAAAGCTGTAGATTTATATGATACATAGCTGCCCCCCCTTTTTTTTAATATAAAAAAAAAATAGATATGCTCATGACCTCTTTATTTCTCAATACACACAAGTTTTCTTCGTACTCCTTCCTTCACCGCCTATCATTTCACACTGCACCCCCTCTCAAAAAGAGCATTTGTGTGCGCAAAGCAATAAAATAAAATTTGATACCATGACAAGAACAATGAAAAAACAACAACAACAAAAAAGTAGATTAACTTTTCTTTTCATGGGAGAGCGCCGCGCCGCCCACCATCATCTCTCATTTTCTTCTCCCTTCACTGCTTGCGCAATATATGTATATATTGACAATTCACACAACCTCCGGCTTCCATTTTGGGTATGGCCCACACATCAAGTTTTCTCTCAGGAAACCCCCTCAAAAAAAGAAGTCTCCGCTTAAAAAAAAAAGGTGATGCATAAACGTACAAAGACATATACATTCCTCTTTTTTTTTTGTGAAAAGAGAAACGAGAGGAGGAGAGAGACGGATACGAAAGAAAAGAAAGATATACGTAAAAAGAAAAGGAGAAGGAAGAGATGGAGAAATAGCAGAAATAGAGGTCTAAAGCAAACACATACATAGCACATAGAACATACGTGTGGGGTACAAGGAGAAAAACAAACAAACAAAATAAAATAAAAGAAAACTCCCCCTTCACCCCCAGTTTAAACACATAGATCCAACACATGAGGTGTGGTAAGGCACATATATGAAGGAGGAGAGAATGAAAAAAAAAATAACAACAACAACAACAACATCAACTGTGCACAGAAGCATGAGAGAGAGAGAGAGTGATGCTTGGCTATATCAAACACCAACATATATATATAATACTCAAGAGAGGATGCCAAAAAAAAAATAGTAAAAAAAAACGTAAATTGCAAACAAACAGAATGTAGGCCGCGTAGCAAACACATATATACTTTTAATGACATATATATAGATATATGAACGACTCATAGCATAATAATAATAATAATCAGTACGAACAATAACTCGTTCTTATCTTTCCTTCTAGTTACATTTCCTATATTTCCCTCTACCCCTATAGGTGGTGTCGCTTGGACACGAAGGAGGAAGGGGGCGGGGGGCGGGGGAGGAAGCAACGTTCAAGTGCCGCTGTCTCGTTTTCATCCTTAAAATGCGAAACTAAACAACAACGTCAGCAACAACAAGGGAGCAGAAGAGGTCCTCGTCTTCCCCCCCTCCCCTTTACCACTGACCACTACCGCGAGAGCTGTTGGCGCGGATCATGTTCTGAGAGCTGTTGGCGCGGATCATGTTCTGAGAGCCGTTGGTGCGGATCATGTTCTGAGAGCCGTTGGTGCGGATCATGTTCTGAGAGCCGTTGGTGCGGATCATGTTCTGAGAGCCGTTGGTGCGGATCATGTTCTGAAAGCTGTTGGCGCGGATCATGTCCTGAGAGCCGCGCTGGCTGGCCATGCGGCCGTACATGCTATTCCCATTCTCCATGTTAGCGTCACCTTCTATGTTGTCCATGATGTAGAAGTTGCTGCGGGAGACCGACCTCTGGGGCACGCCGTCGTAGTAGCTGCCGCCCTCGATGAGGGGGTTGCGCATGGAACCGGTCATCGATCCAATCATGGAGGCGCTGCGCTTGCTGCGTGCGTCGGAGAAGGCGTCCTCCTGCATCTTGCCGTGTGCCTCATCAAAGGCCTGGTGCATGGACCAGTACTCGCGCTCCAGTTCCTGAGACCTGCGGTAGCACACGTAGGCGATCACGACGATAATAATAAGGATGAGAAGGAGCACAATGCCGCAGACGAGGAACACGAGCTGAAAGAGGTTGTCGTCACGATGGTCTGTGATGCCGGTGAATGTGACGGGGTTAATCGTAAAGAGGGGGGATCGAGTGTTGATGACACCAAGGATCTGGCCGCCTTGCTTGGTGTAGTACACGAAGCCGAGGGGATCAGATTGGAGAGTGATACTCATGACGATGAACTGTGTGTCGGGATTGATAAAAGTAAAAAAAAAAGTAGACGCCTTCTTTTATAGGTGGTACTGAGAAGAAAGTCCTTCAAATGTAAAATAGTTTTGCGGGGTACTTCCTGTATCGCTGTTGCTAATGCAAAATAACAAAAAAGCTGAGTTCTCTTGCAACGTACCACCGCGAGGGTGAAGAGGACGTGATAAAAAGGAGAGAAGGAGGGGGAGAGGGAGGGAAGCAAGTAAGTAGGTGTAGCGCATAGATAGAGAGACGCACGTGCTTTGATGGCAAAGTGGCAAGACAGAGAGAGAGAGGGAAAAGCAGAATGGTCAGGGAGTCGCGCTGCTGAACATCGCATCGTTTCTGATCTTCCTCTCATTTAGTTACTTTTAAAGCTTTGATGGAATAAAGTTAAAAGGTGTCCCCTTTTCCGAGAAACGACTAGACATGAATATAAACACATAAAATAATAGTAATGATGTATATACTAAGAGACTCTTTAGGTGTGCACATATCACATATACTCCCCATAAATACTAGGAAGAGTAACGCAAAAACAAAGAAAAAATAGCTACACAGGATCAGAACTTTCTTTAAATAAACATATAAGGTCAGTATCTCTATTGAGCGCCAATTCCTTTTTTTCTTTTGGTTATGTTGAGCATTTTTGCTGTGGATGGCGAGAGGAGGGGGGAGGGGGGGAGAGAGAGAGAGAAAGAGAACACACAAGGCACTCCTCTGTTGAGTGATCTTACAAAACACGCATATACACAAAGAAAAAAATATTATATAAGGAAAAAGAAAAAAAAATAGAGACGAACAGTATGAAAAGAAAGAACGCCTTCTTTTGTTTTTTGCACATATGTACGATTCTCTCTCTCTCTCTTTGTTCCTTCACTGAGCACCCTAAGCACCCATAAGTACACATCTCGAAAAAAAAAAGGTTTTGCACCTGGTGCGAGTGTGTGTGCTCAGGGTAGTGGGTGTCATTGCTGGTCAACAGCGCACGCACCAAGACAGATGTGTGTCCTATGGCCTTATATATCTGCATTGCTAGTTTCTTTCCGCACCATTTTTTCACCACCCTTGGCATATATAGGTGCCCAGGGGGCTACTAAAAAGTGAAATCAAAGTCAAACAAACAAACAAGCAAAAACAAATATAATCTGATAGCAAAGCTGGCGCGCTATCATTTTTTTTTTTTTTTTACTGTAATTGCTGTTGCTCTGTTGGAAACATCTTTTTTTTTTTTTGGCAATATATATAGAAATATAAGGTGTAAAGTTGCTACGGACAAAAAAAAATTCTCAACAATTGAAAAGTAGAATGTAGAATAAGCTGCACTCTCAAAATAATAACAAAAAAACAAACAATGTAATGGAGTGCCTCATTTTCTTTCTAATTCAAATTTGCTTTTGTTCCTTTGCTCTCATTCTTGAGAGCCCATAAATAAATAAATAAAAAATGAATACACATTGCACTGAGCTCTGTTAAGTACTCATTGATGATGCGCTATCACCATTTCCCGCAAAGGAGTCTCCATCGCTGGCAAGTAGCGTGTCATCTTGCGTGTACACAACAGGCTGCACTGCGTAGTCTACCTCTTCAGGAAGTAAAGGTCTCGGGGGCATAAGCGGCATCGCCGGTGGCTGTACTGACTGCTGCAGTGCCCTGTTTGGAACGGCGCCGATGGGATCAACGTCACGTGAGGTGTTCCCGCTCTTCTCGTCGTTGCTCATGTCCTCATCGTCGCGCACGTAAGGGTTACCATCTCTCTCACGCAGCACCATGGGGACGATCGGAGGACCCGCCTTGAGGGGATTTCGTGTTGAGCAGCAGAAGATGAGAATCAAAAACAAAACAATGAGAAGAACCACTGCAACGATGAGAAAGATCACCCACCAGTGCTTTTGTGCCCACGTGTCGCCCTTCCAGCCCTTGACGAACTCTGGCTGATACATACGTTTCGGTGGCTGGGCGTTGAAGGTGAATCCTTCCTGAAACTCACACGCCAGCATGTACGAGGACAGCGGGTTGGCGCTATCCTCTTCGTTGGTAATAAGGAGAGCGTCCATGCGATACATCATGTAAAGAGGCCGCGGCTTATCGATAGCGTACACCCCGTTGATGTACCCAAAGCGTCCGCGGGGGTAATAATATTTCCCCAGTGTTGAGTTCCATTGAGGATCTATCACGTTGTTCACAACCTGTACACTTGGATAGTGGAGGTTGTAGAGCCCTTGCCACGTGGGGCAACCGGGGAGCTTTCTGAGGTACGAGTACATATTCCAGAACCCAAAGGTGAGCATATAGAAGCACGTTACGC